>JAMYWD010000021.1:0-50000 GCA_028583415.1 Protea cynaroides
CTATTCTAACGTCTTAAGAACTACATGGAGATAGTATCCATACCTGAGAATTAGGCTTGTTTCTCTGAAGCCTTCTCTTTGATCTTCTTCTCCACTTTCCTTCTCTTCTCCTTCTCTTCTCCTTCTCTTCTCTTTCTCTCAATCCAATTAGGGTTCTAAAAGGAGTGAAAGAGGCTTAGGGACATCCTATTTATAGAGTAGAAACTCCCAAAATAAGTCCCATTGAGATTAGAAAAGAATCCCATTGAAATTTGGAAAGTTCCCAATTTACGATTTCTGTCGATAGACTGGGGGTCGATGAGGGGGTCGGAGATCCCGTCGACCCCTGGTTTTAAATTGTCCGACCCCCGATCAGAAACTCAGGGTCTGACTTTTATATTGGGGGGGGGCAACCCTGCCTAGCTGGGTGTGCGACCCTCCCCCCTATTTTAGTGTTTTTGGGTCAGTTTAATACCTGGGATCGTTATCTCCTTCACGCACTTGGTCCATTTGGTTCGACCATGATGGGTAAACCTGGTTCAAGGTGGTAAGACCGGGTTAATTCGATACGGATCTTACATATAATGCTGATAATGAATAAACTGATACAAGCATTAAAGTAGAACTTTATAATGATGTAAAACATTCAAGTATGATTGGAATATGTCCATTAATATTGTAAAAATGCTTAGAATCCCTCTGGGATAGGCCCTGATCCCGTGCCATAGAGAAAGGACTGAAATTGAATCAGTTCGAGCTCTCTGGTACAAGGCGGTCGACCAAGGAGGTCGATCAAACTGAGTTGATCGACCGCCTCTACTGTCGTCGACCGCATGACTTCTAGGGGGGTGTATTCTTAGTATTTTCAATCTCAATTGACTAATTAGACTATGTTAATCATCCCACACCTCAGAAATGACATAATAAACATGTTGGAATGATTGGTTTGAATCAAATGTACTCCCAAGTATATAAGCACGTGTGGTTGCAAAGCCGACATTCAATGTCATGAACCATACTTGCATATAACCCATGGGAATAGAATTCTATCTTATCCAATGATTCAAACCCATCATAAATTACCTATAAAAGCAACCTTACAAAGGTGCAAGCCTCTGGAACTCATCTAGGCCGAAATACCTAGGTGGTTAATAAAACTGAGATGATCGACCACCTCATTACAACAAGCCTATTTTGATTGAATTTTTGACCATGGACTTTGAGACTTAACCAAGTGACCCTAGGATATGTTTCTAAGATTAATGAAGATACCCTAGACCTAATGGAAGCGAGAATAAACAATCATAGGTAATATTCATACCTTATTTGTAATAAGTAAGCCGATGTAGGAAAACAAGGAAAGGGACTCTATCAACTACAGAGTATAGACTAGCTCACCAGATACAGGTGAGGGATTAGTACTCGTTTTATTTTCTTATTTTTGTATGCATGTGCTTGTTACTTGTTTGGATTACTATGTGATAACATGCCATCCAATAACTATGATATATGTTCATGCATTTGTATATTATAACTCTATATTGGATTGATTGATTATAGAATATTTGATAATATGTGGATGTTTGATAACATGATTATTTGTCATTCGCTTATGTCCTAGTAGATTAGGATAGCTCGAATGAGACGATTTATCTTGGTCCATTAAGCTAGGATACAGGTACCTGCATTAGTAATACTTCTTGGTTTAGGTTTCCATATCTCATGATAGGCAATCCTTACCAATAGGGGTTTAAGTATTAGCATAGGCTTATTGTATATCAACTTTGGGTACACCTCTTTCACAGCTGGAGCAAGGAAACAGATAGGATTGGGAACCAACCTCTAGTGTCTCAGGTGAGAGCTAGGGATGAGTCTGTTCTGTGTGCTTACCCATCAGGGATTGGGCAGTGAATACTCAATAAAGTGGTTGAGGCATAGAATAAGATGCCAAGATGAAGCCTATGATGGGCGAATGCTGGTACGATGCCAGGTCGGTGTACTTGGGTTATGTCTTCATTCTTTAGTTAATGTTTCATATGAGGTGAGGAGCCAAGTGTGTTACATTCGCCTCCCCATGCTTGCATGTTCACTACCATGATTTAGGTGTGACATGACTCCCTCATGCTTATTCACAGACCATTAACCTTAATAAATTATTCATACATTGTGTGCTTGTGTGTGCTAATTTCTCACTGAGCATGTGGTTTTGCTCACCATTGTACACGTACACCTTTTTTTAGAATGTTTTATAGATAACTTAGCTGAAAATGATATGTTTGAAGATAAAGAACCTGAAGAAGATTCGCATGACTCTTCATGTGACTGTGATGATTGTCTTTATGGTTAAAAGATAATGTTTCTGAAGAATAAAAGATGTCTCTATTTGAAAGACAAGACTGTTTTAGGATTTTTACTTAGTTTGTTTTTTTTGTTTGTTCCATGCATTGTTTACCCGAGAGTTTTTATTTAAGTATGTAGTACTTGGTATTATGTTATTTATGTCTTGGTTTGAAAACAGATAAACCTTTATTAAATTTATTTAATACAATTATACTTGGTTTGATGGTTCTTAGAATTTGATTATGCTATTATTTGATTTGCACTCTGAAATTCTCATAATCTGTGTTGTGATTAACAGAAGAGTTGTGACATGTTATGACTGTGAATAGATCTTGGTATGGAAGTACTTGTATAACGAGGAAATTATGGTCATACTAAAATGCCAGGGTTTTGGGGTGTGACAAAAGTAATGCAATGTCGGGTTCCCATGGCCTCTAAATGTTACATGTGTAGTAAGGCTAAAGAATCTTTTGCGCATCTCTTTCTTCCTTGTAAGTTCTCAGTGGCAGTTATAGTGAAGCTTTGCTGGTTTTTTTCAATATTTATTGGTTGGGTTTTGAGAGTGTTGAACTTCTTTTGTCTTGGTAGAGGCAGAAAAAATCAATAATGGATATGAAGGACATTTGGATGGTAAGCTTGTTCATAGTGGCTCGTCATATACGGATTGTATGAAACCCGTCTTGTTTTTAGGGAGGCATCCGATCGCTAATATTAAGGGTGTCAACGGGCTGGTCCGGGCTGAATCGATGTCGGGTTTTATAAGCCCAGCCCAAAACATGTCCATTAAGAGTTCGGGCTAGGTTGGGCTGCGCTGGACACAATAACAATCGGGCTGGTCCGGTGTCGGTTTGTTATCGGGCTGAGCTTATTGAGGTGATTTCGGGCTGGTTCGGTCCGGACCGGGCTTATCAAGCTTATCGGGCCTATTTTATATGTAAGATATATAGCCTATTTTATTATTTCTATCTATAAAATTAGCATCATTTCTTCTATATGTATGTAGGTATTATTTTCAACTACAGATTCATATAATATTTCAGATCAAGAAGTGAACTATAATAGTGTAATATAATCCATCAAATTTAAAACCATTAAAATTAAGAAACTGGGCCTGGATGGACCTTACCAGTGTTCGAGTTAGGTATTATTGGTTCGGGCTAGTTTGGGCTTCTTAACTGGCCGGTCCTGTCTGGTTTCGGTCTGGGCTGAAACGGTGTCAGGCTTTACAAGCCGAGACCAAAACCTGTCCATTAAGGTTCGGTCCAGGCTGGGTTCGGGTTATATCGGGCCAACTCAATCCTTGCTACCAGTTCGGGCCCATTTTTGACACCCTTAGCTAATATAATGAAACTTATTGAGAAGGATCTCATGGACATTTCGGTACATGTTCTATGTTCAGTCTGATCTTCAATTTCTCTTAGGATTTTGCTCAAAGATTTCAAATTAGGACTCGATCGGTAGTAGTTTCTTCTATGATCCAAGTCTAATGGGTTAAACTAGAGGGGAATCGATTGAAATTAAATGTTGATGGTAGCCCGCTAGGTAACCCAGGCCGTGTTTGGTGGCATCCTTCGAATCTCAAATGGTGCAATGGTTTTGGATTTTGCAGTTTACTTGGGAGTGGCTACAAATTTTTTTGCTGAGTTTTCAGTAATGATGATTGGAATGTGTCATGCTATGGGGTTAGGCTGCTCTCACTTATGGATTGAAACTAACTCCACTACAATAGTTAATGGGTTGTTGTGAGCTTCCATCCCATGGTTGTGCTTACAAGAATGGATGTGTCTTTTCCTTTTCTTGGGCGTATTCAGCGGCATACCATAAATTAACACCATGAGGTGAGCTGGAGATGTGTTATCTAGGTTTGCAGCTCATTCCTAGACGTCTAACCATTAGGATTCTTGTACTTTCTTTGCCCAAGGTGAGGTGAACTGGGACTTTATTGAGTGTCCTCTTTTTTTATTTACTTGATTTCATAAAGATCCTTCACTGCTGATGGCAATGCCATTATGATTGGTATCACAAAATTGAAACTATGTTTCAGGATTAAAAGGTTTTAATCAGCCTTAACCAACCATTAGATGATCCTCAAACTGATGAAAAATAAAGGCTTAGGGGGGGTGCATTTGATGGCCAAATCTAAAGGTACTTAAGGTTGAACAACTCAACATAAAGAGCCTCTAAATAGTAACCATGAACAGTTTTTCTCTCTTTCTTTGGTTTTTATCATATAGGAATCCTTAGGCTCCATTTGTTTCGACGTAAAATATGACCTACATTTGGTCATAAGAACAGAACCTTTGGATTCCAATATGATAAAAACCAAATGCAGGTCATAAGAACAAAACCTTTGGATTCCTATATGATCAAAACCAAATGAAGAAAGGAAAAATTGATGAAAAGGTAAAAGGATAGAAGAACAGAACCTTTGGATTCCCACATAAGTTTGGCTGAGTCCTCAACCTAGGAATCCCTCTTGACATTGCAATGGAAAGCTCTCTATTTTCTTAAATTGTCATTGCTCTTGTCCTCTTTCATTCGTATATATAGCCCATGGCTTCGATTACAAAATAGAAATAGACAATGGCAAATCTTGTTGATTAAGTCCTCTTGGAAATAGGAAGTCCATATTACATTGGAAATAAAAACTTCCTATTACATCCTTGCTAGAAATAGAAACTAAGCTAAGATCCTTTTAGCTAACAAAAACTTATTAAATAATGAAATAGCAACTCACTAAAATAGAAACTTCTAAAACAAATAACTTCTAATAAAAGAAAATTAAAAAAATCACTAAAATAGTAATTTCTAAGACATGAAAGAATCAAAATAGTAATGGAATTCCTTGGTGCACATTCAATGGATCTTAAACAAGTTTTTGTCACATGAACAGTACTATATGGTATTGTTCACGTAAACAATGTCGAGAGGCTGCAATGGGCTGCAAGCTGGCCTGAAATAAAATGGGCTACAAGTTGGCTAGGCTGATTTTGCATCAGAAACACTTGAAGAACAGATCATTATGAAGTCTATAGAACTATAATAAACTTGAAAAGATTAGAACTATTTCAAGGGTACAAGTGTAAGAGTCTGGGGTGACAACAAAATACCTTAAGGTCTACTCATGGTCAAGATCTGAAAAGATAATCAACAACATGGGGTGAGCGAAAAAGGTTAGTGAGAAGAAATTACTACAATCACATATCATAACATCATAACCATTTCATATAAATTACTAGAAAAAAGTCTTAGCATACCAGTCATAACATATAAACAATAGAATGCAATAATTTACATCAACATCTTGTCTTACATCTGGTTCCTTCAATGATTTGTCGCTTGTGTTATAATGAAATGGAGTCATGCAAGGACCTTTCTATGGGCCACAATTTCTGAACGTGAGAATAAGGACCTCTGTATAGGACAACCCCCTTGTGTAGACAACCAATTTTGTCACACCCCTGAACAATTAGGGAGAACCAAAAGCACCCTATTGTACTAAGTATAGAACCCATTTTTGGGTCTCGGATGTCCCATAGGTCTCTAGCCCACACTGAGAGCCATGCCCCAGATTCTGGCCATGGCAGTCAAAATTATTGGAATACCTTGACCATGAGTCAGCTCGGTCAACCTAAAAGGTCAACTTTTCTCTAATGTGAGATAAGGTCATAGTGACTTATTACTCACTGAGAGCTTCGAAATGACATCGTAATCACCTCAATTGGAGTTCAAAATCTCAAGTTATAGCCGTTATAAGTATAAGAGCACCGGCTCGGTTCTCCCGTGAACCGAAAAAGGGTCCAGACCAAGCTCGGAAGGGCTATGAGTGTCCCCAAGCTCAAAGAAAACCAGTTCATAGACCCAGGCTTGGCTCGAGGTCTTTAGTGTCAAATCCAAGTCATCGACTGTGACTTGAGTGTAGCCGATGCCAGACCAGGTTTTGTAGACCCTTTGTCGACATCCACAATGTCATTTCCAGAGTCGGCCCAAGAAGAACTCCCAGTTTTTCAGAACTCCTCAATGTGACTCAATTCTTTTAATATCCATCAGATAGACTCTATCCTTTACGTGGTAGCCTCTAAAGACCTTAGGATGCTTTTGTACCATCAACTAACACTCTTTTTACACAGATTGATGATAGATAGGATCAAACTAGGGCTTCAATTCTTTTTTAGACACTAATCCTATCACGACCCATTTTTGGATACAGGCTTGATACTCGGGTCCCCCGAATGATGATCCAAACTGCCCAGAATCACACACTTACTATGATTCACAAATCACCACACAACAGTCTACATATGCAATATCCAATAAAATCAAGTACAAATTAGAGATATTAAATAGCAACAAAAACATAAACTCATAAATAACTTGATGCCATCTAGATTGTATTAATAACATAAATTAACGGTTCTTATCCAGTACATCGCTTGTTTCCCAAAAACATATCCATATCATATCCCATATACATGTATACCAAAAGGAGTTAATCTTTACTAAAAAAACTAACATAGATAGACTACAAATAATCTATTTACAGATCTATAGTTAAAAGGGAGGGAGGTGCGCCATGTCAAGTCCCGTAGACGCAATCGCTGCAGACACAGCCCTCGCCATGATCCTCTAAGGGGTCCTCGCCAGTAGAGGCATCCTCCACCAAAGGAAACTCCATGAAGTCAGCCATAGAGTAAGAACCTACATCAGAATCTAAAAACAGTATCGATATGACAAGTGAACTCCCATCCCATCTCAGTGAGGAAATCAGGTATCAAATGCACACACAAATGAATGAAAATACAGTTCATTAATTAATTCATGGTGTAATGAATCTAAAAGAACCCATACACGTGAAGGCCCAGGTACTCGCACATGAACCATAACGCTCAACACCGGTTAAGGATAGTGCGGTTTTTCGCACCCCATGAGTGTCCACCACTGACCCCAGGTACTCGCACATGAATCAATGGCTTGTCACCCCTGCCATAGGCCCCCGATCTTAGCATCTGAGACACTAGGTTACATCCCTCATACCATCGTACACTACTGTTGACGTTTGGGGCAATGGGGCCTATGCCCACACTTAACCCCCTGCTAGCAAGGGTCTCAGTAACCATCGAGTGAAAAGTATATACTTCCTACTTCTAAACATGTGCACAATAAATAAATGGGGTCGTACCCCAACAATAATCCCTGGTCCCAGTCCCGTTGGGTAAGGGTGTCAAAAACAAAACTGAACCGTATACCGAAATTGAACCAAACCGTTTAAACCATAACCGATAAACCATTTATTAAATGGTTCAATTCTGGTTTACACTTTGACACCATATACCGGAACCGAACCGAACCATTTAAATTGTTTAAACCGACAGTGTGAACCCGATTAAAACCGCATAACCAAACCGTTTAATCAAACCGCTTACAAACCAATTATTCTTATTAAAACCGTATGATACTTGACTTTTCCATTCCCCAAATCAATACACAAGTAATACATTTGAATTGACTTTTCAAACTAAAGACTAGATGTAAAATCTAAACCTAATAAAAGACAACAATACTAAAATTAAAATTTAAATAAATTATAAAATTAAAACTCTTTCATCTTCTATTCACTCTCTCTCTCTCTCTCTCTCTCTCTCTCTCTCTCTCTCTCACACACACTTTTCTCTCATAGTTTAATAATTTCTTATGCTTAAGCCTTTAGCACACTGATAAGCTAAACTATTTGTGAAACCTCAACTAAAATCGTTTAAACTGTTAAATCGAAAACCGTTTAAAAACCAACAATCGAAACCTTTTAACTCGTTAACCCAAAAAAACTGTTTACAAACTGGTAAACCGAAACCAATTAATAAATGGTTTCGGTAGGAACTTTCAAACCTTTTATTAAAATAATCAATTTTGGTATTACCTTTTACACACTGAACCAAACCGTGAATCTAAAATCGCACCGTGTATCACCCTTACCATTTGGCCGTTGTGTCCCCACTAGAGTTCTAGCTATGCAAAGTAGGGTCCACATGTTGGACTTTGTATTGTCATTGTTAGCAACTTGGCTGATGTGACAGTGTTTGTGAGTATTCAGCCAGAGAAATGAGGAGAGTGAGTGTCAATGTAGTGGCAAAGATGGAGCAACCTCATATGTGTGTTCTACAATGTTCCACATGTGTTTCAGATGACTTGCAATGAATTGAATGAGATTTTACACTGATTTTGATGAGAGAGAGTGTCTGTGGACCCCACTGGTGATGTGGCACAATTTCTAATGATGTGGCCGAGTTTCTAATGATGAGGCAATGTTGCGGCATCCTGAAGCATTACATGAAGAAAGAACATGTAGAGAGAGAAAGAGGGAGAGATGATGTGGGTGGAACCCACTGTGCTAAGGTGGCATGCCACCATGACAGCCAGCCTGGCCAAGGGCCGCGGCACCACAGTGGCAGCCCCACATGGCCAGCCAGCCACATGGCCAACCGCAAGGCTATAGCATCACCATGGCACCATGGCACCACGGCATGCCACACAGCCGCAAGGCATAGGCAGTAGCATGGTGCCACACAACCCGCATGCACATGCCCCCACAAGCATCCCCCACTTGTTTGATAAAATGGTTAGAGAGAGAGTCGGTTCATGGTTAAAGAGAAGTTTTCTTGGGAAGAAAATCGAGTTACAGGGTTTTGGTAAAGAAATCCGGTTACAGAGGTCCTTTTGGAGAATGTTTAAGGGCATTTTCGGTAAAGAAATATGAAGAAGATCCGAGATAGGTGGCTAGATTGAAGCCACAACGCTCAGATCCGCTTCGTATTGTCTAGATCCAGCCAGGATCTCATGTATCTCGACGGGTGCATCACTATCCTCCCACGAGCCTTTTGGTTAGACGGAAGCAAAGTAATATGATGCGTTACGCCATGTATTAATAGTGCCTTGATTCAGTATATCGCGACCACAATACTAAGGTGGCGAAATACTGATCAAAGGGCCATCATTAGAGTCGATTTTCGTAGGCGTGATTAGACCAGATCTAATGGCGGATATCAAATCCCGCCTTTTTACAGAAGATCCAACGGACGCCAACGAAGATTCTCCGCTCACCAAATCATAGCTTGACAGCGCATCGGTGCGGCGATTCCATGCGGCGTGGGTGCATCGTATGAGTTTAAAAGATTCCATTTTGAATGTTCTTATTGGCTGAACTTCAAACCGACATAACTTTCTCATCCGAGCTCCAAATCGGTCCGTTAAAGTTGTAGTTTCCATATTATCGGATGCTCTATACATTGGGCACCGTTGGGAGTCATAAAAATATAAAGAAAAGTTAAAAAGAGCATTTTAAAGCTTGAGAGAAGGGATTTCTAGGGTTTTGTACCTTGTAGGAGTGATCAATCACCAATTACCTCTTCTCTGTACATCAATGGAGTGTTAAATCCCTGTAAGAGGTCAATAGAGCTTTTATGTTTACATTCATGTTGATTATGGGTTGTGTGGAAGAGATTGGAAGCCTGTGAGTGAGATGTGCTCTATGAATCAATCTCTATCATCATTGAAGGTTGTTGGAGAGTTCCTGAGAGCAGTGTGAAGCTTCAGAGATATTATTGGTCATTCGAAAGTATTTTTTGTGAGATTTTTCAGTTCCCTATCTCTTTATGCTTTCAATATATTGTATACTAGCATAGGTGAAAATTGTTGAATACCTAGCTAGTGGGGGAAAAATTGTAAGGCAATTCTATAAGCCTAAAAATTGTTATTTGTTTCCCGTGGGTGCGGGTTAAGCGTGGTGTGTTCAGTGGGTGCTGGACACTGGCTGTTAAGTCTGAATCTTGGCGTTGGTGCGCCCTCTCAATTTTATGCTGGAAAAACCTAGGATTAGTATCCTTGTCTTGTAAAAGACTAAAAGTTGAGTGTTGAGTAAATACGGAGCCCGTTGGGCATTACTCCGTGGACTAGCCATCACACACTGTGTTGGTGAACCACGTATATCCTGTGTTGTGGACTGTCTTTATTTTTCTATATATTTTGGGGTATGTGAAATGGCTTGCAGGGATGGTATGCAAATCTGGTAGACCTGGCCACTGAGTGGTAGAGAATGCGCTTGTGTGTGTGTGAAAAGTTAAGTCTCCATCAGCTCTGAGCAGCAGTGAAATAATTAGGGAGAATTTTCAGATATTGATTCACCCCCCTCCCTCTCAGTGTCATATCAAGTTCATCACCACATGGCCATGCGCCACCAGTACCATCGGTGCACGCATGCCATTCAAACTAACTAATCACATTCATCACACATCATACATAGTTATATTTGTATACAAGTGCATGCTTATATTATCACAGTTAATGATGGCATGTTATTATCATATACAGGCAGACATTTAATATGTCCTATTATACTACGGACCCGACCCCTCACCTGATGGCACAAGCTGTGCTATTAAACTTGAAGTCTGGAATAGACTTCACACTTCACCCGGAATACCTCGTTGGTTTACCTAAACATGTGTGTAAGTTTCATTACGTTGGTTAGATAGCTTTTAAACTAGTGTAGACGCTTCCACAACGTCATTATGCAGGTCCCAAGAGAAGCTGGGAGCCCTATGGTTGGCCTTTGAAGGATTTGGACAGTCAGTTGGGTAACTGCTGTCATGGAGGCAGATAGGAGCCCCCGGCAGTCATATCCGCCGGCTGGCATCTACCAACTAGGCTTAATGCCTTAAAGGATTTCCATAAGTAAGCCGACTGATGGAGTTGGGGGATGTGTCCACCGGCTCTGTTTAGCCTCTGGCTCTTTAGCTGAATGTACTAAGCCCGCCTATGGGCTAGCCGATGGATAATAGCCTGGCGGATAGGTGTCATCGGCTTTTGTCTGCCCGCTGAGCCCAACTCAAAATTATATAAGTGTGGGTCTTCCGGTGGATAGTAGCCTGGCAGATCAGTCAGCCTATTAGACCCTTAGGTCAAACAACTAGAGCTAGGTGTAGGGGCTTTGCCCTCTCTACCAGCTGGCATACCAGTTGAGTCCGAGAACCAGTCTCAACTGAAAAAGATGAAGTGAGAGCTAGGGGATTCTTTCACCCAACTCAAAACATACCATTTAAGATGGTGGGGAACATTTTCCCCACCCTCTTGTGATGCTTTTCGGTTAAACAACACCTCCATTGGAGGTGTGCATATCTTAGACCAATTCTAGGGTTTCCCTTGGTAGCCATTAATGGTGGTTGTTGGCCACCATTAATGGCTACCATTAATGGTGGTCTTAACTCCACAACAAGGATGAGAGATAGTGTACTTACTTGAAGAGGTGAGTGAGAAGTTCAAGGGCTTGAGCTTCAAGTCTTCTCTAAGCTCTCCCAAAGTTCCAACAGTAACCAGCAATAACTCCTTACAATGGCCAAAGTCATAAATGAAGCTTTGGCCTCCTATTTATAGGCAATAAGGAGAGAGTGTGTCACTCCTGTGACTGAGCCAGTGATAGAAAATTGGCTGGTTCATCCACCGATACAGTGCCACTGGCAGGGCTAGGCCCATCGTATTGCAAAGCATGTTGGGTCTACCTAAACTCTTCTACAATGATTACAAGTCCGGATAGAATTCCTTACCTAGGATCCTAATGTATCCATCGGGTCTGCATCAGGTCTGTCAATTGTTGGCGTAGGAAGACCTGGCACAATATAAATCCAGGTCAGTAGGGGATTTTGGGTGCAGGTCTTATAGATCCATTTTGAGTTATTCACACTCAAAACTCAATGGTTCGAAATGAAATTTATTGCATCACGAAGCTTAGGAGGCGACCTAAGTTTCCCCTATAAATAGACCCCCTACTCTATAATGGAGAGGATCTTAGACTCGTTTTGAATAGAGCTATCCTTGAGAACTTATCGCAAAGGCTTAGTTCATCATTGTTCTCGCAAATTAGAGCCTTGGAATCTCATTTTTGTCATTGTGATCATGTGTTCTTTGTCATTCTTTCCCAACCTTCGATTCAAGTATTTTAATTTCATTTATTTACTTGCCTTATAATTAAAAATCCTATTTTCTCCCTTGCATTGTTAGGAAGAGGTATATCTCCATTTCCTTTAATGGTGATTGGAGATATGCTTCATTACACTTCAATTCCCAGGTCTAAGATGTGATAAACTAATTAGGATTTTGTCTCTCTTAAGATTCTCTTTTACGCTGAAAAACTATCCAAACGGATGATCGTAAGGTGCTGGCAATATCTTTTCCGTGATGCTAGATTATTTGTACATAAGGATGTTGCCATCTTATTATTAAACGTCAGGTATCAGTGTACTCCATCCAGTACATCATCCCTTACTGAAGAGGGGTGGTAGCCAGTAGGGTTTTCATTTATTTCCTTATCCATTTTTGTTTCATTTAATTCTTTTAGTTTGTTTCTTTTCCATAGCATCACTAGACCCCTATATGAACCAGTATCCTTTCTTTTCATTTCATAGGTTCTTTGTTGAGTCATTTCTCATCCTTTACATCCATTACATGTTCTCATACTTATTTCATAGTTCTCATGTCATAACATTTAACTTTACGCCATGGCAGATCACATTTCATCATAACATCTCCTAGCATTCTCATGCATCACATAACATTGAACATTCCAACTTAACACATAGAAACCATTACATGGCATAATACTTCCTATGCATGTCATCCATGGCATCTCAAGTCACATCACGCCATAACATGCTTTATCCCACTTTTTTAACAAACATATATGACAATATAATAGCCTAATATATCACATGACATCATAACAAAAGACATATTCAACCAACTGACACATCAAGGTATCTTAATATACCAATTCATTTTTTTACCAATTCATTTCATATAATCATCATGCAATGTTCTCCCCACTTATCTTAACTCACACTAACATGCATTCATATCATACAACAAGAATAATAGTTGTAACCCTTCACCTTGTGTTTCATTTGATCTCTTGTTTCTTGATGCATTCGATACTTGGATAATTCCCTACATTATGTACAATGCATAAATAAGATTGGTCAACCAACTGTTGCCGATGAATTTTACAAGTTTGAAAGTGCTTTCGGGAAGTTTTCCCTGTAGTCTTCTGGTCGATCGTTTGTTCCAACTGGTTGACCACTTGTTGACAAAACAAGGGTCCGAAATAACACAAACCAGAGTTCATGCATTTATAACGCCCTTCTCATTTAACTCGATCAATTTTGGACCACTTTAAAAAAAAGAATTAACAAGAAAGCTATTTCTATCGAAATTATCGAGATTTAAGTATTTTTTTTAAACGTCATAAGAATCAATCTAATCAGATTTAAACTGAAAGGTTATACATGTTGGATTGTAAAGGGGTTAATCTGCTAGTCAAGGAATATCAATTATAAATTCATATATATTTGACTTGGAAAATGACATTAGATCAACCTCAAACTTGGGACAGATAAGCAAATATATGTTCACTAGATGTATGATGGACCTTGGATGATACTGAGAGGGGGGTGAATCAGTGTAAAAATATTTTTCAACTTGACCCTGCTATTTCACTACTGTCTAGAGCTGGTGAAGAACACAACTGATGCAAACACACAATCGTATGCAAATCTACCTCGCTACCACTCAGTGGCTAGGTTTATCAGATTTGCACACTCATCCTGCAGTTCATTCCAAGCATTTCACAGGATACAAAAATAAAAATTCCACAACACGGAAGGGTTACGTGGTTTACCACCACAGTGTGTGGTG
The DNA here is from genome assembly GCA_028583415.1 of Protea cynaroides. NCBI lineage: Eukaryota > Viridiplantae > Streptophyta > Magnoliopsida > Proteales > Proteaceae > Protea > Protea cynaroides. Next base: position 14,056 of record JAMYWD010000021.1, read on the forward strand.
GCTAGTCCACGGAGTAATGCCCAATGGGTTCTGTATTTACTCAATACTCAACTTTTAGTCCCTCACAGGACAAGGTTATTAACCGTGTTTCCCAGCATAAAATTGAGAGGGCATAACAATGTCAGGATTCAGGCTATGATTGCCAGTGTCCAGCACCCACAGAACACAATACAAAATAGTAGATTTGGGGCTTATAGTAATGCCCTATAATAAAACCCAAACTAGCTAGGTATTTAACATTTACCACCTAAGCTAGCATACAATGGACTCCCAAACTAGATAGGCAATCAAATATTTCTACCTACTCTAGCATACATGGCATTGAATCAATAAACAACAAGGGAATTAAGAAAGTCTTACAACCAACGCTTTCAAGTAGTAGGCAGTATCTTTGGAGCTCTACACAGTTCTCAATAAGCTTCAACAACATCCACCATCAGCAAAACTCGATTCTTCAAACATCTCCTTTCAAACAAGCATCATTCTCTCTCTCACAACCCCATAACCACCATGGTGAACATTAATGGCTCTACCAACCTCTCATGAGCATCCAAGTCTTCATTAATGAACAATGGAGAGTTGGTGATTCCAAGCTCCAAAACCCTAAAAACCCTCTCTTCTCCCTTCAAAACCCTCTTTTTTGTTTTGTTCACATTTGCTTGACACCCTTCCATTCCCAATCGATAAGATTTTCAAAACAAAACTTGGAGCAATTTGAACCATTTGATTTGGATATCGGATGGTCGAGTTATAGCAAAAACAAGATCTGTCAACCAAATCATTTTAAAAGGCATCTTGAGGACTTTAAGAAGCACCCGCAAAGCACTAGAGCACTGCCTGTGCTGACTGGTCAGAGCTCATTGTCAAGTTCTGATTGGCTCGTAGGAGAATCTCCTATATCGACCACTAGATCAACCTAAAAAGGCAGGATGCTGCAGTGGCCGTTGGATCAGCTCACATCACGTCAGGCGCGATCGAGACTGATTGTCACACCCCAATTCCGCACACTTCAGAATGGTGTGATGAACCGCTAGCAAACCAACGGTTCAACCAGGATCTCGTACAGATGGTATCCGGCTGATCTAAACCTTATACATCCACATTCATAATCAGAGTAAATACACAATAGCGGAAGTCTTATAGTAAAATGAATTGAGAATCTACTGTGATATTAATATTTAAATAGCAAATTATTCTGTATCAACTGAGACATAAATAAATATCAAATACATGTCCTTAATAAATCCAAATAAATAAATCTAGAAAAAAAAATATCTAATCAAATACACATGAGTTGCACTCGCAATAGGAGTCATGTGTATCCAATGCATCTTCCACTTCCATCGCCGTCACGTTTCCATACACTGGAGCATTTATATAATCTTCGACGGTAATACCTGTTTCATCAACTAAAAATATTCGACGTCGAGGGGTGAGTACACATCATGGCTCAGTGAGAAAACAAAACAATGCAACAATACATATGCATGCAGTCAAATCATATCTTTGGTCCGGTTTAAAGTTTGCAATGTGCTATAGAAAGGATAGGTGGCCGCCGCACCTCTATACACGAGTGTGTGGAAACGCCCAATGAAAACGGCACCGTCGCCCCACATGCACCCAGAATGGCACAATATACACCCCATGAAAAACGGTCATGGCTGTACCGGTTGATACCATACCAAAAAATAAACCCCTGCTGGCTAGGGTTGCAAACTGGGCTCGCATCTAACCAATCCTAATGCCAAACAGTGTATCAAATGCCTCACCCCAGCATCCCTCAGAACATCCATAGAGATAGAGCTAAGGCCCCCCGGTAGAGTCAGAGACTACAAGGACCGAGACCACCTCCCTGATACTCTACGACATAATAGTTCTGCTAAGGTAATGGCGATACGACGACGTCAGTGGACATGACTTGAATAGGCTATGGCACAATATACCCGATGAAAACGACATCGAAGTACCGGTTGATACCATCCCTACCCGCACCATATACACTGGCCAAATACAAACATTCACATGCCTATTCCTATCATCATCATCATCATCATGTAATAAACAATAAAGTAAATATGCATGAACAAATAATAGAAATATTGGATGACATGTTGAATGCACATACAAGCATACACGCATAGAATCAATATGGCATTGGACTCAAGAAATAAAACAGTTTATTATCAACCAATTAGTTTAGGTCTTGTTCCCTCACCTTAGCTTGTTAATAGATCTTCTTTCAAGCTTTAGAATCACCTTTATATTGTTATTATATTATTAGAAGACCTAACAAAGTCGATAGAACTTAATTAGAATTTATTTCAAATTTTAAAACCATACTGTTAACTGGGGGTCGGAGGTAGGGTCGGAGTAATGATCGACCCCTGGTGCGACCACCCCTATTCTGGACTTCCCGAACCCGGGGGTCGATGTTAGGGTGCCGTAGGGTCGATTGGCCATCGACCCCCCATGTGACCCCCTGTGGGTTTTGTTGATTTTTCTGCTTTCAGTCCATTCTTCGTGTTTGGGGTCCTATGGCTTGCTACTACAGTCCATATTACACATGTTCTACTGCCTAGAACCATGATTCATTCACCTAAATGGCTTTCATGACTTCCCCATGGTTTTTCATGAAAACCTAACCATGGGTTGATGGTTTGGGATTCTCCGAGATCATACTCTCTTCATTATCTAACTTAAGGTCTGTAGAAACTCATGGAATTAGTATCCATACCTGAGAAGAGTACTCCTTCTCTGCAACTCTTCTCCTTTTTGCTTTCTTCTTTTCCTTGCTTCTCTTCTTCTTCTCTTCCTTCTCTTCTCTTTCTCTCAATTCAATTAGGGTTGTAAAAGGAGTGAAAGAGGCTTAGGGATGTCCTATTTATAGAGTAGAAACTCCTAAAATAAGTCCCATTGAGATTTGGAAAGAGTCCAACCGAAATTAAGAAACTTTCCTAATTTCTGTTTCTGGCGGCAACTGGGGGTCGATGAGGGGGTCGATGATCCCGTCGACCCCTGGTTCCTATAGTGTCCGACCCCCACTGTAAAACTGGGGGTCTGACCTTCTGTCTTGGGGGGTCTGACCCTCCCTTGCTGGGTATGCGACCCTCCCCTTAATTTAAGTGTTTTTGGGTCGATTTAATACCTGGGATCACGATCTCCTTCACGCCCTTGGTCCATTTTGCTCAACCATGATGGGTAAACCTGGTTCAAGGTGGTAAGACCGGGTTAGTTTGATACGGATCTTACACTGATCGTAGCCATCGGATCAGGATCTGAGCCAAAACGTTACTGAACATACGCCACATGAAATCAAGGCTTGACTTACGAATGCGGCTCATTCTTTTAAACTACTCCCAGCCAAGGAGAAAGCTTGAGATGGAATCTCGACATGATGAGCGAGATATACCTAATCCATTAATTTTCTAGAGCATCCGATGAGGATCTGACCTTGGTGGCTTTATTTTGGCCCGGATCTAGCATCTATGCCTTCGTATCTTGATGAAATTACCCCTAAAAATATGAAATATGGCTTCTGTAATCGATGAACTGATCCGAGTATCAATTTAGGGTTTGTTTTCTAGAGAGCTTTTCTCTCTCCTAGAAAACAAACGAACATATGGTGTGCGGCCTTGCAGGGGAGGGGAGGGCCATGGCCATGCCATGCCATGCACACAAGCGGCAGTGGGCCTACGGGCCTACTACTGCAAGGCATGCCATGGCACTGCCCATGGCGCCCAGTGTGCTACTACTGGCTGGTGCACCTACTGTGCCATGTAGCTGGCTACCATTGTAGTGTCGTGGCCCTCGGCCAGGCTGGTTGCCATGGTGGCATGCCACGTCAGTCCTGTGGGTTTTAACCACATAATTTTCTCTCTCCTCTTCGTCTCTCTCCTCTTTCTCTCTCCTCATTCTCTCTCTTCAGTTGAAGCACTGCCACATGACCAAAAACATTGCCAAATCACTAGGAACACTGTTATATCACTAGGAACACTGCCACATCACCATTGGGGCCTACAGACACTCTCTCTCATCAAACTTGACCCATTTTGCCAACAATTACAATACAAAGGCCAACAATGTATGCATAGTTATAATCCCATACTCCCTTCCATTAGGGAGATCCTCTCATGTTACAGTCATTGGACAGAAAACAGTATCATAAAACAGGGGGTTCGTGTGTTCACAATGTCACTACTACTTTAACTCAATTTATGACCAACCTTCTGAGATTTCTATTTACCCTTTCGTTGTACAACCGGAGAAAATCCTACGTCAAAACCTACCCCCATCACCGCCACATCAATAACTAGTTAACTAAAAAACTACACAAACATTGTGCCCTGAAGTAGCTCTCGATTCACTCCATCTCTAGTATTACTCATCCCTTCTTCAAAACCAAAAGAAATTGAACAATCACTAGAATTCTTCAATGCAGTAGTACTCCCAGTAACCTCCACTGGTAAAGGCCTAACAGGGTTAATAAGATCCTAAGACACACCCCTAGGGTGTACACAATCAACACCACCTTTAACGCCCATATCATCCCATGCTAAATAGCCCTCTCCTCGACATGAGAAAGTTATTGAATTTGAGAAGAAAGGAACCTCGCCCTATATTGATCTTCCACCTCCTACTCCACCCAAACTTCTAGAGTACTAGAATGAGTTTGAAGGTCTGATGTCGGTGGCACTACCATCGCCGGCTCCAAATGAACCACACTAGGCGCCACATTCAATTGATTCACAGCCTCATGAAAATTAGTAGCACCGCAACTTTCTCCTTGCATTGGAGCACAAGAAATCTTCTTGCATCAATAACATGCTACATCAAGATCCATTAGAACCCTCACAAAATGGCCTACAATTCCCCCTTTGATCCCCTTATTCAATATTATAGGTCTACAAATGGCCTTGACCATGGAAACTACTTGTGCTAATAAGGGAATATACCTAACAAGGTATCCCTTGCAACACACATCTGAAACTAAAAATATATAAACAACTGTTCTTAACATTCTACTATTCTTTGATAGTTAATACATTTATAAAAAATTATAACTCTCTCTCTCTCTCTCTCTCTCTCTCTCTCTCTCTCTCTCTCTCTCTCTCTCTCTCTCTCTCTCTCATATGTGGGAGTCCCTAAGACTCAAGTTCTGCCCTCCTCTTGCAACATCTGCTCTAGCTTAGAGTGAGCCTCAAGAATCATGTCATCTGTCTCTAGTCCATCAAAGATGAAGGTGTGAGCTCACAGCGTAGTAAAGAACACACCCATCTATGCTTAAACATAGACATCAAGCAAACAGTATATAACATAGAAACTAAGCATTTGATCGCAACAACAGTTGGGGGCATGAGCGTGTGATAACATATACTGGGGCAACATGTTAACTTAACTGGGGAATCATGTGATAACATTAACTGAGCAACATGTAATAACACAGATTAGGGTATCGTGTGATTTTGTACACTAGGCAAAAAACAGCTAAAACAAAAAACAATCATAGGAGAATAAATTGTCTTTGTTCTTATTCCTTTACTAAAACTATTATCTTTTCATTTCTTTTATCTCTTGTTTTCAGACTCAATGGATCGACCAATTCTTGCCATTCTTATTCGCTCAATGGATTAGCCATTTCTTGTCCTTATTGACTCAACGGATTAGCCGTTTCCTATCATTCATATAGACTCAACGGATTAACCATCTCTTGTCTCTTATCGACTCAACGGATTAGCCATCTTTTATTGTCTTCTTTAGCTCAATGGATCATCCGTTTATTGCCTCATTTACATCATATTACATCACTTATTTCCTCCAATAAGGTCAAGTGTTTTCATAACATATCATCAATTCTCGTTCTTAACTTAGATCTTTGAATAAACTGGTAGGTGATGTATTAAACATACCTATACCCATTCTTACCTCAATGGTGATTTCTAAATATCACAAAACATCACTCATTCACATATCATCACATTCAAGCTTAAACAGGTAAATCCCCTCACCTAGTGTACTGTCAGTCTCTTTCGTGGATAGCTTTGAACACTTTAGCTATTCTTCCTCCTTTTCTTTCTCCACTGCTTGTTCTCTATTAAAATAAATGTACATATATTGCAAATTATTTTTATCTTACCTTGAAAAATACACATTTGTATTTTTCTTATTTTCTTGTAAAGTTCACTTGATTTACTAACATTGCAAAAATGACCAAAATGGTCTTTTCATTTTTGCTAAATAAACTGTTCAAATACACTAAATCATATTCTAAGGGCAAAATGGTCTTTTTGCAAAATGCCCTTTTAAAAACCTGCTAAAATTACTACTATAATTTCGTGGCCAAGGGCAAAGTTATATTTTCCAAAAAGTTCTCCTTCTCTAATTCTGTCAAATGTACTATCATACATTCTAGGGCCAAGATGGTCATTAAGCCATTTTCCCCATTTTCCTAATTTATGTTAAAATCTTAACTCGCATTATAGGGGCATAATGATCATTTATCCCTTGCTGAAAATCTAGTTAAAAAAACAAGTGTAAAAACACTTTTCTAAAAAAATGCTTATTGAGGTGGCCAGGCCCCAAAGTGCAGGATGGCCTGACCACGTTAGGCCTACTGGGTAATGGTGTGCGAGTCTGAATCATCTCCTATGCGTACGGGCATAGGAGAGATGGCGGAGACCATTGGATGGCCGCCAAGTGGAAAGGCAGCCATCCAATGGTGGTGGTATTACAAAGTTTTTTTTTTTTTTTTTTTTTTTTGGTAATCTGCCTTTATACTTCTTCTTCTTCTGTTTCTCGTCTCAGCCTCCTCTCTCCTCCTCCTCCTCCTCCTCCTTCTTCGTCCATTCTAAGTCTTTTTTTTTCTTCTTCTAGTTTTCTGTCTTCTTCTTCCTCCTCTCTAAGTCTTTTTTTTCTTCGTCTGGTCTTCCGTCTTCTTCTTCCGATGGTAAGCACTGCAAGGCAGACAGTGGGATACAAGATTGAGTTAGGGGAGAGGAGGAAGACCATGTCTCCCTTCACACAGTGATTGTGTTTTGCTGCAACTAATAAAGGGGGAGATCGATGACTATTTCAAAACAGTGGGCTTATAAGACTGCGGCTACTCATTAGTTTAATCCGAATGAAGAAAAAAAAATTAGTAGAAGAGGAGGAAGAAGAAGATGGAAGATCAGAAGAAGAAAAAAAAAAGACTTAGAGAGGAGGAAGAAGAAGACGGAAGAACAGAAGAACAAAAAAAAATCTTAGGAAGGAGGAAGAAGGAGGAGGAGGAGGAGGAGAGAGGAGGATGAGACCAAAAAAAAATGATTTTTTTATACAACCATTGGATGGCTGCCTTTCCACTTGGCGGCCATCCAATGGTCTCCGCCATCTCTCCTATGCCCGTACGCATAGGAGACAATTCGGACTCATGGTATGCTAGGCGGCCCTAACCTGGCACTTTGGCAGGCCTGAGCCTAGGCCTTGCGGCCTGCAGGACTGCAGGATCCATAAGGGCTTCATCTCTTGTGGCAGAGCTGGGCAGGCTCCAGCCGGCCCTTGCAGCCTGCATTGCTCAGGCCTACAACTAAAGCCCTTGGGCTGCAAGCGGGCCTTTCATATTCCTTCTCTTTTCTTATACGTTCCTCTTGTCAATATTGTAAGACCCGTGTCAATCTAACCCGGTCTTACCACCTTGAACCAGGTTCACCCATCATGGTCGAGTCAAATGGACCAAGGGCGTGAAGGAGATCGAGATCCCAGGTATCAAATCGACCCAAAAACACTTAAATTAGGGGAAGGGTCGCATACCCAGCTAAGCAGGGTCGGACCTCCCAAAACAGAGAGTCAGACCCTAAGTTTTGGAGGGAGGGTCGGACAGCTTAAGACCCTAGGGTCAACGGGATCATCGACCCTCCCATCGACCCTCGGATCCTGTCGAAAATAGAAACTAGGAAATTTTGAGATTTTCGATTGGATTCCTTCCTAATCTCAAAGGGACTTATTTAGGATGTTCCTACTCTATTTAAAGGACGTCCCTAAGCCACTTTCACTCCTTTCACAACCCTAATTGAATTGAGAGAAAGAGAGGAGAAGGAAAAGAGGAAGAAGAGAGGCAAGGAAGAGAACCTAGCAAAAAGGAGAAGACTTGCAAAGAAAGATTAATCTTCTCAGGTATGGATACTAATTCCATGAGTTTCTACAGACCTCAGGATAGTTATTGGAGAGAGAGTGATCTTGAAGAAACCCAAACCATCCATCCATGGTTAGGTTTTCATGGAAAACCCTAAGACAATGCATGAAAGCCATCTAGGAGGATGATTCATGGTTTCAGACCATGGAATGAATGTTTAATGGAATGTAGAAGCAAACCATAGGACCCCAAACACGAAGAATGGATTAAAAAGTAGAAATTGGACCAGAGTGCACCAAGGGTCGCACCCAGGGTCGATAGGCCATCCGACCCTAGGTGTTTCTGACCATCGACCCTCAACATTCGGGAAGTCCAGTAGGAGGGGAGGGTCGATAGACCCATCGACCCTAGCATCGACCCTAGCATCGACCCTCAGTTAATAGAATGGTTTTTAAATCTGGAATTAATTCTAATTAAATTCTATCGACTTTGTTAGGTCTCCTAGCAATATAATAACACTGTAAAGGTGATTCTAAAGCTTGGAAAAGTATCTTATAGCAAGCTAAGGTGAGGAACCTTAACCCCAAACTAAATTGGTTAATAATAAACTGTTTTCATTTTCTTGAGTCCTATGCCATGCTTGATTCTATGCGACTATATTTGTAATGTGAATACAGCATGCCATCCAATATTTCTATTACTTGTTCATGCATATTTACTTTATTGTTTATAACATGATGATGATGTTGATGATAGGAATAGGCATGTGCTTGTATGTGTGTGGTTGATGTGCTTGATGCGAGCGAGTATCAGGGGAGGTGTGATGAGAACGTCAATAAACGTTAACCTTTGGCGGGTCTCAGCACTTTAGCTCTATCTCTAACTCAAGTCTTGTGCATTGGCATCGTCGTATCGCCATTATTTTAGCAGAACTATTATGTCGTAGAGTATCAGGGGAGGTGGTCTCGGTCCATGTAGTCTCTGACTCTACCGGGGGGGCCTTAGCTCTATCTCTATGGACATTTTGAGGGATGCTGGGGTGAGGCCTTGGATACACTGTTTGGCATTAGGATTGGTTAGTTGCGAGCCCAGTTTGCAGCCCTCGCTAACAGGGGCTTACGTGTTGGTATGGCACTATATAGCAATAAACGTAACCTTTGTTATATAATGTTCATGATTGGGTGCATGTGAGTTGACGATAAACGTGATCTTTGGGTAACGTCACACACTCGTGTATAGAGGCGGAGTCAATAAACGCGACCTTTGGCTACCTAAACCTTTCTATTGCATACTGCAAACTTATATACCAGAACAAAGATATAAATTGACTTTTTGCATGCATATGTATTGTTGCATTGTTTTGGCTACTCACTGAGCCGTGATGTGTGCTCACCCCTCGACGTCAAATATTTTTAGTTGATGATGCAGGTTATACCGTTGAAGACTACATGAATGCGTCTGCGTACGGGAACGTGGCAGCTATGGAAGCTGGAGCTGAAGATGATATACACGACTCCTCTTGCGAGTGCAACTCGTGTGTATTTGATTAGATATTTTATAGGTTTCTTTATTGGAGTTATTCAGACATGTATTTGATATTTAATATTTATGTCTCAGTTGAATACAGAATAATTTGCTATTAAATTATTAATATCATCTAGTTTCTCAGTCCATCCTATTATAAGATTTCCGCTATTGTGTATTACTTTGATTATGATTACGGGTGTGTGTAAGTTGGATAACGCGGGGATAGCCTATTTGAGATCCTGGCTGAACCGTTGGTTATTTAGCGGTTCATCACATCATTCTGAATAGACCAGAATTGGGGTGTGACAACTTGGTATCAGAGCATCTCAGGCCTTGCCCGCCGACTAACATACATTCGAGACAATTGTGAACTGAGATAGGATAAACTAAAAGCTTTAATACAAACACATTGTAAGCACAAGTGATGATTGAGACCAAATTTAAAAAGAGAATAATGCATCTATAAAAGGGAAACAAGTTACATGCAATGAGTGAGAGAAAGAAAATGTATATACATAACTAAAGCAGAGTACAGTCCACAACCCGGACAGTTACTCTGAAGTACAAGAAAATAAAGTACAATCAAGAAGCTAGAGGCGAAGGAGGAGGCGGGGCCTCACGATCTCGGTCATAGTCCTCAACATAGACTCTAGTCAACCAGGCTATCTGAGTCTGGGTCGTCTGTGGACTAGCTGTGAGACTGGCTATCCTCTGATCAGTCGCACACTGCACCTCTAGGAGCTCTCCCATCCGCGCGTCTGATGCATGCTGAGCAGCCAACAGCTCATCCATCCTCAGATCAGATCTGCGCTGAGCATCCCTGATCTCCTGCAGCATCTCCATCATGGCTAAAGGTGAAAGTGAAGGACCAGCCGAATGGGAAGGACCAGCCTCAGGTGCAGGAGCCGCCGCAGAAGAAGTACCAACTCCAGCCTCATGTGTAGGTGATGGCGGTGGTATCGAGTCGACGTCCATATACATGCGATCGTCATCGTCGACCGGATCCACACGAGCTCTAGCAGCAGCAGCAGCAGCCTCAGCATCAGCCATCTCGACACGAGTGTGAGGGTGCACCATCGCGTTCCTCTCCTCATCGCTAACCTCAGCATCTCGCAGCCCCATCTTGCAGATAGCCTCCCAATCTAGAGGCGACGAGAAGGTCTTCTCCTGGATCTTCTCATCTACCAGATCCACCCCCAGACGGGTCAGTAGCACTGTAATCATGCATCCATAGGGTAGATTTCCCCGATGACCGGACAATGTAGCACTAATCATCGTCCGCATGATAATGTAAGGAAGGCAGATGGGCTGCCGAGTGCATATACTGTATATCAGGAACTGGGTCAGCTGAGACACCCTCTCATAGTGCCCACTCTACGGGATAAGATTATGCTGGATAATCTTACAGAAGACCCGTGGAGCTGGACACAGATAACAAGCTCTCATCTGCCAACGATCAGGACGGAGCAACTGGTTGTCAATCTCTGCCCTCATCTCCATCTCAACAAACTGTGGCTCTCCCGGTGCACAGTACACCATGGGGCCATCATAGGGAATGCCCAACAGATCGGCCAGCTGTCGATAATCAAAGGAAATGTGCACCCCCTTGACATAACTGGTGATGCGCAACTCCTGACCATGCTCAACGTCATTGTAATTCCCCACCACCTGGAGATTACAATAGAACTGGCATACCAAGTCTGGACATGTTCACGCGTCGTATGTGATGACAGGGAGCCACCCCATATCACCAAATGCTCCCTTTACATTGAACAAGGCTAGCTCAGTCAAGTTCACCATGCGATCCCCTTCAACCTTCTTACGGGCATAGTCAGCATACTGTGCCTCGGCTTCATTCGAACGGAAGCGAAGCGGATCACGCACTTTGGGTACTTTGGTATGGGCCATAGTATCTGCAAAATAAGAAAGAGAAAAGAAACAAGGAGTTAGTAGGATAAAAATCCAAAATTTATTTAATAGTGACGTAAGTTGACCAGAAAACCTCAAATTCTCACCATACAAGTGGGTATGAGAACTTACGTAGGTTAAAACATATCCTACAACCCACATACAGTAGGAAATTTTAACTGACGAAGATCAATTTGAAGAAATTCAAGAAAAATCAAATTTTTCGACAAATTAGGGCAAAAAGAGAAAATTTTAAGTTTCTCGATAACCAACCAATGAAACTCAAAAAATTTTGAGGGCTTTCGTTCCTCGAGACACCAATAACAAAAGCCCCCAATAAAAATCAAATTTTTACGGTTGGAAAAATTTTAATTTGGAAAATATGAGTTAAATAGGCAAAAACCTAGAAAAGAAAACCTAAAAACAGGTAAAAACGGGAGGATATACCTGTATGGATGATGTGGACGCCGAAACCCGGAGTCAAACCGACCAAAAATGGTAGAGTAGCACTGTAGCAACTCAGAGAGTAGAGACGAGTCGAAACGGAGGAGGAATAGTGGGAAATGACCCAGAATCGGATCTTAAAAATCTGATTTTTGGTCCGAGGGTTGGACAATTCGACTGGACTCATCGACCCTCTAATCGACCCTCCCACCGACCCTCGGCTCTCGGGAACCTGACAGAAAACTAAGGGTTGGAACTGAGGGTCGGACACCCATCGACCCTCGCATCGACCCTCAGCTCTCGGGAAGAACAGGTCATTCCCAGGGTCGGATACCAAGGGTCGGACATACCATCGACCCTCACCATCGACCCTACATAGAAAAGACAGTATTTTTCACAGAATGAATTGAGGATTTTAAATTTTATATCGGTTAGCGTGCCTACATGAAGTATAACTGATTTCTCACTGATTTTGATGATTTTCAGGCACCATCCATCTCAGAAGGAAAATATGTCTGGAAGAAGAGTAACCAGACAGAGCCGAAATGCAGTCCCACCACCACCACCAGTGGAGGAGACTAGTCAAGAGAATAACCATGCACCGGGAAATTCAGAACCGGCAAACCCTACAAATTTGCCACCTCCACCACCAGAGCTAGCAACAGTGGTGATGAACCTGGCACAGCAGCTGCAGCAAATGCAACACGCACAGGCTCAGATGCAGGTTGCCATGGGAATAATGTTTCAAGCCACTCAGGCTGCACCCATGCACACAGGACAAGCCAGTGCAGCACCGGTGGATAACCACCCAGTTCCTCAGACACCTCAGCATCCGGCTGCACAGATTCCAGTGCAAGCTCCAGAAGCAGCTCAAGGGAATCACCAGTATCCACCTTATATGTTTGGGGCAAACCCCCAAAATCAGCTGGACCACTCCCGACTAGTGGAGCGATTTTTGAAGATGAAACCAAGAGAATTCAACGGCAAACCGTCTGATCCATTATGGCCAGCACACTGGATAGACTAGATGGAAAGAAATTTTCTGATGATGACTATTACAGAAAAGGAGAAAGTATTGTGTGCCACCTTCATGCTCAAAGGCGACATTGGTGGAAATTGACCCGGGCCTATCTATTGACTAAGCACGCCCTACTGACATGGGCTATATATAAAGAAGCTTTCTTTGAGAAATATTTTCCACGGAGCTTCAGAGATTCGATGGAGAAGGAGTTCCTGAGTCTTTATCAGGGACAGATGTCAGTGGATGCGTACCAACAGCGTTATGAAGAGCTGTTCTTCTTCGCACCACGGAGCATGCAAGAGGAAGAAACCAAAACCCGTAGGTTTGTTACGGGACTGAGAGGAAGCATAAGAGAACATGTTCTGGGCTTAGAAAAGAAGATTTATAATGAAGCTGTCCAGATCGCTCGAGTGATTGAATCAAGCCAGAAAGAGAGTTATTCTACTCAGAACAAAGGCATCAAAAGGCCAGCCGAAAATTCTTACAACGGAGGCAATAACAGGACGTATAAGCCTTTCCGTCCTCAGAATTTTAATGCTGCAACCAAGACTACCCCACCAGCTCAACCTCAGCCAAAGTCAAATTCTGAAGCCCCGAAGTGTTTTAACTGCAACCAACCCGGGCATATGACAAGGGAGTGCCCGAAGCCCAAGAAGCAATTCCATCAGGGACGGGTATATGCTGTTACGTCCGAGGATGCGGCCGCATCACCCGATGTGGTCACAGGTATGACTGAAACTTTTAAAGTTATAAATACATTGAATGAGCATGTAGACTAAGTAAAGATGAATCACAGGTATTGTACCTATAAATGGCGTACCCGCCAGAGTACTCTTCGATTCCGGAGCTACTCATTCATTTATATCTATGTCATTTGGAAAGAAGACCAAATTACCCATCAAAACATTAGACTACAAATTACTTGTACGATCACTGATGGGGTTAAAAGTGGAATTAGAAAAAGATTATGGACCATGTCCAGTTCTCATTGGGGAACAGATTTTAGATGCAACCTTGATACAACTTGAGATGGTAGACTTTGATGTCATCTTGGGAATGGACTGGTTAGCTCGGCATTCTGCAAATCTGTTATGCGCCGAAAAGAAGGTAACATTCAAAGACAAAGAAGGGGCAGAATTCAGTTTCTCGGGAACCAAACTTCCCCGGAGACGCAAGCTCATACTTTCAGCATTAAAGGCTAAGAAGTGCCTTGAGAAGGGAGCAGTCGGGTATCTAGTATCCGTGGTCGACCTAACCAAGGACGTACCACGAATGGAAGACATTGATATCGTGCGGGAGTATCCTGACGTATTTCCGGAGGAACTATCCGGATTACCACCCGACCGGGCCACGGAGTTTGTAATAGATCTGATACCTGGAGCCGCACCCGTATCAAAAGCACCTTATAGAATGGCTCCTACGGAACTGAAGGAACTGAAGGTGCAATTACAAGAACTACTTGGACAAGGGTTATATTCGACCCAAGATATCTCCATGGGGGGCACCGGTGTTGTTCGTAAAGAAGAAGGATGGTAGCGTTCGATTATGCATCGACTATCGGGAGTTGAATAAACTGACAATCAAGAATCGATATCCACTACCTCGGATCGATGACTTGTTCGATCAGTTACAAGGAGCAAAAGTATTTTCTAAGATCGATCTTCGATCAGGCTATCATCAGCTGAAGATTAAAGAAGGTGATATTCCAAAGACAGCATTCAGAACCAGATATGGACATTATGAATTTTTGGTTATGTCTTTTGGATTAACTAATGCACCGGCAACGTTCATGGAACTTATGAACCGAGTTTTCCACGATATGTTGGATACGTCGGTTATAGTATTTATTGATGACATATTGGTATATTCCAAGGACAAGGAAACTCATATCAAGAACCTAAACGCAGCCCTACAGCGTTTAAGGAAAGAGAAGCTATACGCCAAATTTTCAATGTGCGAGTTTTGGCTAAGTGAAGTCGCATTCCTAGGCCATGTAGTATCCGCTGAAGGAATCAAAGTAGACCCCAGCAAGATCGAGGCTATTGTAAAGTGGGAAGCACCAAAGAGCGTTTCAGAAATCAAAATTTTTCTGGGTCTAGCTGGTTATTATCGGAGATTCGTAGAAGACTATTCTCGGATTGCCGTACCTCTCACCAGTTTGACCAAGAAAGAGACATTTACTTTATACACTGATGCATCGGGATTGGGACTAGGATGTGTGCTTATGCAAGGAGAACAAGTAATTGCTTATGCGTCAAGACAGTTGAAGGTACATGAGAAAAATTATCCCACTCATGATTTGGAACTAGCGGTAGTAGTACATGCTGTCAAGATATGGAGACATTACTTATACGGAGAGAAATTCCAGATTAAGTCGGACCATAAAAATCTTACTTATTTATTTAATCGGAAGGAGTTGAATATGAGACAAAGAAGATGGCTGGAACTATTGAAAGACTATGATTGTGATATCCAGTATCATCCGGGAAAAGCGAACGTAGTAGCGGATGCATTAAGCAGAAAAGCAGTGATTAAATCTCAAAGAGAAGTTAGCACGTCGCAAAGAATGTGTACCAACGGAATAGTATTCAATCACAGCAACGAGCAGTATGTGATAGATACAACGGATGAATCAGCCAACCAAGGGTTTATTCATCGGTATTTGAATATGTTTGCGGCATTGAAGATTATACCGGATATAGGGGATGAAGTGAAGACAGCTATCAAAACAGATCCTTATCTGAGAATAGTACAAGAAGATATTGAGAAAAGTAGGACTAACCCTGAGTTCACCTTGGATGACGAGAAAGTACTGAAATACAAAGGAAGAATATGTGTACCTGAAACAGAAAGTATGGACATTAGACACTGACTGATGAAAGAAGCCCATACCACCATCTATTCGATACATCCTGAAAGTACAAAAATGTATCATGATCTGAAGAAATTATATTGGTGGAGGGGAATGAAAGCAGATGTAGCTAAGTTCGTGTCTCAATGCCTAAATTGTCAGAAAGTAAAGGTTGAACGACAAAGACCCGCAGGACTATTGCAGTCATTACCGGAACCAGCATGGAAATGGGACTGCATCACTATGGACTTCGTCACGGGACTACCATTGACTCCTCGAGTAGTTGACGTAGTTTGGGCGATTGTGGACCGTCTGACTAAGACAGCCCGCTTCATACCTATACGACCTCAGTATACACTGGAAAGGTTAGCGAAGCTGTATGTGGATAATATTGTTCGGTTACACGGTGTACCAGAAAGTATTGTGTCCGATAGAGATCCACGATTTACTTCCAAATTTTGGGAAGGATGTAAAAGGCTATGGGTACAACATTGAAGTTCAATACTGCATTCCACCCACAGACAGACGGACAGTCAGAGCGTACAATTCAGATTCTAGAAGATATGCTATGAGCATGTGTAATTGATTTCAAGGGATCATGAGATGAAAAGTTACCATTGATCGAGTTCGCTTACAATAACAGCTATCAGGCTACCATACAGATGTCACCTTATGAAGCACTGTATGGCAAGAAGTGTCGAACTCCCTTGTTTTGGAATGAAGTGGGAGAACATAGCATTGTTGGACTAGAATTTGTTGAAGAGACTTGTCGAGTGGTCGACATTATCAAGGAAAGGGTGAGAACAGCTCAAAACCGTCAGAAGCAATATGCAGATACTCGACGAAGAGATCTAGAGTTCGTTGTAGGTGATAAAGTATTTTTGAAGGTATCGCCTATGCGAGGATTGAAGAGGTTCGGACAGAAAGGGAAACTAAGTCCAAGATATGTCGGGCCATATGAAATTCTAGCTAAGGGTGGAAAAGTGGCTTATCAGTTAGCACTACCACCATCTATGTCAAGTGTGCATGACGTATTTCACATTTCCCTATTGAAGAAGTATGTCAAAGACCCAACGCATGTCTTGACAGTGGATTTGCCAGAATTGACTGATGATTTGACGTTTGAAGTAACACCAATAGAAATCACCAGCCGAAAGGTTCAACGTCTATGCAACCGAGATATCTATTATGTTAAGGTCACTTGGAAAAGTAGAGACATGTAAGAAATTACATGGGAAGAAGAAAATGCTATGAAAAAGCAATACCCTTACTTATTTGATTCAGAAGGTACGTACAATTTCGAGGACGAAATTTTTATAAGTTGGGGGGAGTTGTAAGACCCGTGTCAATCTAACCCGGTCTTACCACCTTGAACCAGGTTCACCCATCATGGTCGAGTCAAATGGACCAAGGGTGTGAAGGAGATCGAGATCCCAGGTATCAAATCGACCCAAAAATACTTAAATTAGGGGAAGGGTCACATACCCAGCTAAGCAGGGTCGGACCTCCCAAAACAGAGAGTCAGACCCTCAGTTTTGGAGGGAGGGTCGGACAGCTTAAGACCCTAGGGTCGACGGGATCATCGACCCTCCCATCGACCCTCGGATCCTGTCGAAAATAGAAATTAGGAAATTTCGAGATTTTCGATTGGATTCCTTCCTAATCTCAAAGGGACTTATTTAGGATGTTCCTACTCTATTTAAAGGACGTCCCTAAGCCACTTTCACTCCTTTCACAACCCTAATTGAATTGAGAGAAAGAGAGGAGAAGGAAAAGAGGAAGAAGAGAGGCAAGGAAGAGAACCTAGCAAAAAGGAGAAGAGTTGCAGAGAAAGATTAATCTTCTCAGGTATGGATACTAATTCCATGAGTTTCTACAGACCTTAGGATAGTTATTGGAGAGAGAGTGATCTCGGAGAAACCCAAACCATCCATCCATGGTTAGGTTTTCATGGAAAACCCTAAGAGAATGCATGAAAGCCATCTAGGAGGATGATTCATGGTTTCAGACCATGGAATGAATGTTTAATGGAATGTAGAAGCAAACCATAGGACCCCAAACACGAAGAATGGATTAAAAAGTGGAAATTGGACCAGAGTGCACCAAGGGTCGCACCCAGGGCCGATAGGCCATCCGACCCTAGGTGTTTCTGACCATCGACCCTCAGCATTCGGGAAATCCAGTAGGAGGGGAGGGTCGATAGACCCATTGACCCTAGCATCGACCCTCAGTTAACAGAATGGTTTTTAAATCTGGAATTAATTCTAATTAAATTCTATCGACTTTGTTAGGTCTTCTAGCAATATAATAACACTGTAAAGGTGATTCTAAAGCTTGGAAAAGTATCTTATAGCAAGCTAAGGTGAGGAACCTTAACCTCAAACTAAATTGGTTAATAATAAACTATTTTCGTTTTCTTGAGTCCTATGCCATGCTTGATTCTATGCGACTATGTTTGTAATGTGCATACACCATGCCATCCAATATTTCTATTACTTGTTCATGCATATTTACTTTATTGTTTATAACATGATGATGATGTTGATGATAGGAATAGGCATGTGCTTGTATGTATGTGGTTGATGTGCTTAATGCGAGTGAGTATCAGGGGAGGTGTGATGAGAATGTCAATAAACATTAATCTTTGGCAGGTCTCAGCACTTTAGCTCTATCTCTAACTCAAGTCTTGTGCATTGGCATCGTCGTATCGCCATTACTTTAGCAGAACTATTATGTCGTAGAGTATCAGGGGAGGTGGTCTCGGTCCTTGTAGTCTCTGACTCTACCGGGGGGCCTTAGCTCTATCTCTATGGACATTCTGAGGGATGCTGGGGTGAGGCCTTGGATACACTGTTTGGCATTAGGATTGGTTAGTTGCGAGCCCAGTTTGCAGCCCTCGCTAATAGGGGCTTACGTGTTGGTATGGCACTATATAGCAATAAACGTAACCTTTGTTATATAATGTTCATGATTGGGTGCATGTGAGTTGACGATAAACGTGATCTTCGGGTAACGTCACACACTCGTGTATAGAGGCGGAGTCAATAAACGCGACCTTTGGCTACCTAAACCTTTCTATTGCAAACTGCAAACTTATATATTAGACCAAAGATATAAATTGACTTTTTGCATGCATATGTATTGTTGCATTGTTTTGGCTACTCACTGAGCCGTGATGTGTGCTCACCCCTCGACGTCGAATATTTTTAGTTGATGATGCAGGTTATACCGTCGAAGACTACATGAATGCGTCTGCGTACGGGAACGTGGCTGCTATGGAAGCTGGAGCTGAAGATGATATACACGACTCCTCTTGCGAGTGCAATTCGTGTGTATTTGATTAGATATTTTATAGGTTTCTTTATTGGAGTTATTCAGACATGTATTTGATATTTAATATTTATGTCTCAATTGAATACAGAATAATTTGCTATTAAATTATTAATATCATCTAGTTTCTCAGTTCATCCTATTATAAGATTTTCGCTATTGTGTATTACTCTGATTATGATTACGGGTGTGTGTAAGTTGGATAACGCGGGGATAGCCTATTTGAGATCCTGGTTGAACCATTGGTTATTTAGCGGTTCATCACATCATTCTGAATAGACCAGAATTGGGGTGTGACAAATGTATATATATATATATAGAAAAAATTTCATCTACACCCCATCAAAGATCATTAACATCATCTACACTCATAAGAATGGCAAAACATCATCTACACCCCAAAACTTTGGCTGTGGTAATCAAAGAAGTTGACTCCATCAGTTGATTCCCGTTAGATGCTGACGTCAAGTGGATTAGAATTTTTCATAGACGAGAATACCCTTTTTGTAGGTTGAAAAGACCAATATTGTAAGAACCATGTTCTAAACCCGGGTCTAAACCATGGTTTTATGTGATGACAGGTGTTCCAATTATAATCGGACCGGAGGGCGAAGCCGGGTGACGAACCACTCAAAGTTCAGGTAAGAAAAACTGTAAAAAATGCCTAAAAACTCATACCGGTCTCACTATACCGGTTGCACTATAGTGCCACCGGTATGTGCCACCGGTATGGGCATATAATGCCCATAATGCCATACCGGCCTCACCATACCGGTTGCACTATGGTGCAACCGGTATGTGCCACCGGTATGGTATACCGGTTGGAACTATACCGGTTTGAGTGAGTCTGGGGTCTCCAACCGGTATGTCCAACCGGTATGCCTGACTCCGGCTGTAGACAGACTCCAGTGAGTCTGTCTCTCAGAATGGAAACTTGGAAAATTTCCATTCTGAGGGAAAACCTTCCATGGGTGGTCTCCCTCTATTAATAGAGAAGGAGACACTCCATTGCTCCTTCTCAAACACTCTCTCCGTCTGGAGGAGAACTGAGAAGGAGCAAGGAGGAGGCAGCCGCCCAGGAAGGAGGAGCACACCGCTAACCGACAACCACAGCCGGTAAGTGCTCCATATTGTATTGTTATTTAGAGAACAGATCGGAGCCGCGAAGCGGCGCAACGATCCAAAAGGATTAAAATTTCCATGGTTCTTCCTCATTCGAACCTAAAGCTCTAGAGATACAAAAGATTAGAGTTTTCATTTGATACGGCATTATAGCCGAGATCCGAAGGCCACTAGAGGGCTTGGAACTTAGGAAAAGGGTGGGGGAAACCCTAGAGACCTAACTGCTAGCTGACAAGGAGGGGAGATCCGAGATCTCGCTCTCGGATCCAAACCGCGGGGTATACCGGATGGACTATAGGTCCAGCGGTATGGCCTTGCGGTATATACCGCAGGCACATACAAGTCTCACTCAGTGAGATCTGAGTGAGACCAGTATGGTGCCACCGGTATACATACCGATGGCACATACCGGTCTCACTATGGTGAGACCGGTACCTGCAACCGGTATGGGTTTTCGAGCCTGGTTTGCTTGGCCAAACCTGGTTCCGACCCCTGAAACTTTAATAAATGAATTCTAACATAAATATGTGATTATGTAGGACCTGTAGACACTGTGAGTAAGCTCTCTGATGCACAACAGGATCATTATCACGCGTCAGGTAAGGAACAAGACCCCAAACCTAAATAACTAATCAACAGTAAACCTCTGTGATATATTTCTGTATTTGTAAATACATATTGATTGATGTCTGTGCATTTCACATGCCATGTAGTTGCTTTCTTTTATCTTATTATAATCATGCATTTCATATGCTAGGATTGTTGTATGTTTAAGCATGTGTATGTTTTCGTTAGTGTGTGGAATGTGAAGGGGATGTGCCCTGGATATATCCACAGCTAACACTTTTCTCGTATCGCCCTTACCTTAGCAAACTCAGTGCGAATAGGGTATCAGGGGGAGGACGTGGGATTGTGGTTCTTCCTGCCCGCCAGACTCGAGCCCTATCTCTATGTCGCAGGGAGCCGTGCTGGGGTAGGACCTTGGATACTGTATTGACATCTAGGACTAGTTAGAAACGGAACCCACTTGCAAGTCCTTGCCAATAGGGGTTTAGGTATTGGTACGGTATGGGGTATCAGGGGGAGGATGTGGGATTGTGGTTCTTCCTGCCCGCCAGACTCGAGTCCTATCTCCATACCAGAGTGAGTGTTGTGGGGCAGCAGCAGTAGTGTGGTAGGTGCTTGACTGTTGGGTGTGCTTACACTCTCGTGCATGGAGGTGCGGTGACCGCCAAACCTTACCATAGCATATTTGCAAGTTATACCTGGCCCAATTTGTAATGTTATCTCATGCATATTGTACTGTTGCATTGGTTTAGTACTTACTGAGCTAAGTTGTGAGCTCACCCAAACATATATATATTTCTTTTCAGATTTGGATGCAGGGTACACAGTGGAGGATTTTATGACTGCTCCAGCTTACAGCGCGATGGCTGCCCTGGACTCCCAGACAGTGGATGACGAGCATGATGCGTCATGCGAGTGCTCGTTCTGTGTTTTCCCACAATGATTGGTTTATTTTCTGTGAAGGCTCTGTAATAAATATTATTTATATTTGATGGATGATGGAATAATTGAAGTATCTATTTTAATTACAACATAGTACTCGGCTCATTTATTATTTCCGCTGCTATATATTATTTCTCTGATTATGTTAGATTGCTTGGGAATGATTGGTTGACACGGTCTATTGAGATCCTGGCGTGAACCGTGGCTTAGAGCCGGTTCACTCACACTTCTGGTTCATCCGGAATTGGGGTGTGACAACTTGGTATCAGAGCCCTAGGCTCTGTCCAGCTAATCATTCTGCATCTAACTGTGTCCAATGAGCTGAGTTAGGAAAATTAAAAACTTTAATAAGAACACACCATAAGCTTGTTTGATGCCTGAGACTTAAGAAAGATGCATAATGTACTATTAATGAAAGAAAAATTATAAACACTAAAGAATTTAAAGGAAACAACTTAATCATTTCATAAAATTTTCTTTAATTACAAGTGAGCAATAGAGTACAGTCCACAAGTCAGACAGTTACTCTAGAAACAAAATAAAATACATGAAAATAAAAATAAAAACTATATCTGCCTAAGGTGGTGTAGCAGGCCTGGATGGTACCGGGTCTGCAATATCATAGTCTCGCTCGTACACCTCTTTGAGCCAATAAACCTGGTCATGTGTGACCCGTAGGCTACGAGCTAAATGCCCCAACTCCTGACCCATCTCATGCTGAGAATCCATGAGTCCTCTCTAGGTATCAAGAATGTCCCTCTGGATATCAAGAATGTTCCTCTGGGTATCAAGGATGACTCTCTGGGTATCTCTGATCTCTGAAAACATGCTCGACACAGAGTCCGAAGGGGGACGGGATGGTCCAGCAACGGAAGAAGGCCTAGATGACCTAGTAACTGGAGAAGGCCTAGATGGTCCAGCCACTGGAGAAGGCCTAGAAGGTCCCACA
This sequence comes from Protea cynaroides, assembly GCA_028583415.1. Taxonomy (NCBI): domain Eukaryota; kingdom Viridiplantae; phylum Streptophyta; class Magnoliopsida; order Proteales; family Proteaceae; genus Protea; species Protea cynaroides. The sequence continues at coordinate 36,824 of JAMYWD010000021.1, forward strand.
ACTGGAGAATGCGGGGGTGTATGTGCTGGGATGTCCTCCATGTGCGCATCCCCATCATCTCCCCTCTCAGCTGCCTCTGCTGCTGCTACTACTAGGGCTGCATGGTTCCTGGGTAGGAGGGGACGAGCCCAGTAACTCCTCGTCACCGAGCTCTAGATCATCCATTCGCATCTTATAGATGGCCTCGGCATCTATATCGAACACATAGTGAGCTCTCCGACTACCTCACCCCCGCATATCCACTCCCAAACGCTGTAGCAAAGCTGTGATCAACCTACCATATGGGAGATTGCCCGACACATTAGGCATGGCTGCAAAGATCATAATTCGCATAATCAAAGAAGGCAAACAAACCCGTTGCCGAGTATCCACACAATAGGTGAGGTACTGAGTCAACTGGGATAACTCGCCATAATGTCCACTCTGGGGAACAATGTTATGCTGAATAATCCGGCAGAAAAGGCGAGGTTGAGGACGTAGGTTGGAAGCCAGCATAACTCTACCAGGCAACAAGATCTGTGCGGCAATGGCTAACCGCAAGTCCTCAGTGAGATACCCTTTGGCTCTGGGCGGACAATAAATGAGTTTCCCGTCATTAGGAATCTCTAGAAGGGCAGCTAACTCGGCGACGTTAAATGAAATCATCACCCCTTTCACATAGCTGGTGATGCGAAGATCTCTAGCGTGCTCCCAATCATCTAAATCACCATCCACCTCCAGGTTGGTGTAAAATTATTTTACCAGGTTGGGACGTGTAGTCTCCCTAAACTGAATAAGGGGTAACCAACCCACAATCCCAAATGCAGACTCCACATCGAAGCGGTGAAGATGCTCCAAGTTGACAAAACGGCCTGCTTCAATGCGCTTCGCCCGAAACCAATCAAGGCGTGAAGCGGCCGCCTCTGAGCGGAAGTACCTCTCGTCATATAAGACTGGAGGGGGATGTGGCCTGTGCATACCAGGCATATATGAGCGTTTCCCTGCTCCACGACGGCCAGACATAATGTATCTGTTAAACAAGAAACCATAGTCAGTTAGAGACAAATATAGAAAATGGTGAAAAACCCTAACAACATATCGAATATGAATGAAACAATCTATGGAGGTGGTACAAGGCTAATATAGGTTAAACAAGTTCGTAAAAATAAAGAAATGAAGGTATAATCACCAAAAATTGTCAAAATCTCAAAAAACCTAGAAACCTAGGTTAAAAAGTTGAAATTTTTAGGTTTTCAGTAAACCAATCGATAAAACTCCATATTGGTTGAGGGGTTTTACCCATTTAGACCCCTAAAATATTTCTCAAGCAAAGAAAGAAGTTTTCTATGGCTAAAAACATCCAAATCAAGAAAAACCTAGATTTTGGTATAAAAGACGGTGAAAAATTTCTAAAAAAGAGAGAAGAGAAGGAGGAGCTTACCTGAGAGACGAGATTGGCACACTAGAATCAAGTAGAAACAATCTTTTAGACACCGGATGCACTGTAGAGACTCGGAGACTCGGAGAGAAATCACCACCGGAGTAAACACAAGAGAAAAGTGAGAAATGAACCAAAAATCGCGATTTTAAAGCATTTTTGGCTATACCGGTCGCACATCTGGGCTGGATAGTGCGACCGGTACCTCCCTGCGGTATGGTGCGACCGGTACCTACCATAGGGTATACCGGTTGCACATAGATATGGGGTGTGCGACCGGTATCTCCCATGCGGTATAGTGCAACCGGTACCAAACCGCAGGGTATACCGGTTGCACATAGTTATGGGGTGTGCGACCGGTACCCCCTCTGCGGTATAGTGCAACCGGTATGTCTGAACAGCCATACCGGTCTCACTCCAGGAGATACCGGTACCGCCATTGGAACCCTACAAAGAGAGGTGATGCAAAACCATCCCGATAAATTGTCGGAACTCGATTGCCAAACCTCACGCTTGCATAATAAGACATTGTTCATATGGGAAATTTCGACAGAATAACTGGAAATTTTTTTTATAAAAATTTTCTTTCTTTTTTTTCCTGTTAATGAATCCCTAAGCTGCATATGATGAAGCTAAATTATTGGAATAATTTTCTAAGATTTTCTATGTGTTTCAATGTATTCAGATATCGTACAGGAAAAGTAAATTTCTTCAATGGTAGGAGGAAATGGACGTAGAGTTCATCGCCGGCGCCGTCACTAAAGGGCGCCTACCATGGATAGAAGTTCAGGGATAGAAAGCTCAGAAGAAAATGCCGAGAGGGTGAGAGGGGAAGAACTCAACCCCCTAAATGACACTGAAGATATGGTAAAGGAAAATGAAGAAGGTCCATCACAGGGACAACCTTCTTCTAGCTCTGAGACAATGATGGCGAATTTGGTCACTAATATGCAGGCCCAGCAAAAGAAGTTTTTCGAGAAAATGCTAAAAATGTTTAGGCCACCTGGGCCTGTGGCGACACCTACATACATGCCATCCACAAATGTTGAGAATGTACAAGCAGCACCAGTTGGGGTTAGCACAGCTAATGAAGTACCACCACAACAAGATCAACCCAACACAATACCCCAACCAGTTACAGGGATGCTAGTTCACAACCAATATCAGGGGGGTATCAGTATCAGAATCAGGGTGCATACTATGGTGGGTATCAGGGAGGAAATCAGGGAGGCTACCCATATCAGCCACAATGGAATGGACAGGCACCATATGGGCAGGTCCCTTATGCTCAGAGTAGCCTATCCAGGGCCGTGGATGGATTCTTGAAGCTCAAACCACCTACCTTTACAGGAAAGTCAGGGAAAACACTGTGGCCAGCACAGTGGATAGCTGAAATGGAGAAAAACTTTCGGCTACTGGATTGTCAGGATGGAGACAAAGTGTTATATGCCACCCATATGCTGAAAGAAGAGGCCAATGAGTGGTGGAGCTCTACCAAGTCGTACCTGGAAACCAAGCATCAAATTATCACTTGACCCATATTCAAGGAAGCATTATTGACAAGTACTTCCCCAGGAGTTTTCGTGATCAGATTGAAAGAGAATACCTTAACCTACAACAGTCACAGATGACAGTGGAAGCCTATTAGCAGAGGTATGAGGAGTTATCCTTCTTTGCCCCAACCAGTATGCAGGAGGAAGCAACAAAGACTCATCGATTTATCATGGGTCTTCGGGGTGCTATCCGAGAACATGTATTGGGCCGGGGAATGAACATCTACAATGAAGCGGTACAGGTGGCGCGGGTCATTGAGTCAAGTCAGAGGGAAAGTTTCCTTTCACAAAATAGGGGTCTGAAGAGACCTAATCATAAGATCCAAGGTGGAAGAAACAGTAGGCCATACCGACCATTCAGGCCACCAACTAGCACCGTGCCTCCCAGACCGGCTCTTGCAATGCAACCACAGGCCACAGGGCTTAACCCTAATGTAAAATGCTTCAATTGCCAACAGGTGGGGCATTATGCCAGAACATGCCCACAACCAAAGAGAGAGCAACAGCAAGGCAAGGTGTATGCTGTTACCACAGAAGAGGCAGCCGCAACACCAGATGTGGTTACAGGTATGATTTTGTACTTGTTCCTTAATTGTTGCATTAAATTGTTTATGCATTTGAAACTAAGGGAGAATTTGAACTAAAACCTCATGTACAGTAATTATAGCAGGGGTACCCGCAAGAGTCCTGTTTGACTCCGGTGTAACCCATTCTTTTGTATCCGTGTCATTCAGAAAAGGACTAGGTCAACCCATCAAGACTCTACAACCAAGTCTGTTAGTTCGGTCTCCCATGGGAATGGAGGTGGTATTAGCAGAATATTATGGTCCTTGTCCAGTGCATATTGAAGGACGAGAATTGAAAGCCAATCTAGTCCAGCTGGAGATGTCAGATTTTGACGTGATTCTGGGAATGGACTGGTTATCTCAACATTCGGTGAACCTGCTATGTGCAGAGAAGAAGTTGATATTCAAAGACAATGAAGGAACTGAGTTTAACTTTAAAGGGGCTAAGTTGCCCCGGAAAAGAAAGCTCATACTCTTAGCCTTAAAAGCAAAGAAGTGCCTAGAGAAAGGGGGAGTAGGATACCTTGTATCAGTGGTGGATGTGACCGTCGACCTGCCAAAAATGGAGGACATCGAGGTAGTACGGGAATTCCCTGATGTATTTCCCGAAGACCTACCCGAGTTGCCACCGGACAGGGCTACTGAGTTTGTGATAGATTTACTACCAGGGGTAGCACCGGTGTCTAAAGCACCGTACAGGATGGCTCCTACCGAGTTGAAAGAATTAAAAACTCAGCTGCAGGAACTGCTAGACAAGGGATTTATAAGGCCTAGTATCTCACCTTGGGGAGCACCTGTGCTCTTTGTCAAGAAAAAGGATGGTAGCGTACGTCTCTGTATGGACTATCGTGAATTGAACAAGCTCACTATCAAGAACAGATACCCACTACTGAGGATAGATGATTTGTTCGATCAATTACAAGGTTCAAGTGTATTCTCAAAGATTGATCTGTGATCAGGATATCATCAGCTCAAGATTAAGGAAGCAGATATCCCCAAAACAGCTTTCAGAACGCGTTATGGACACTATGAATTCCTAGTGATGTCCTTTGGGTTGACTAATGCACCGGCATCCTTCATGGAGTTAATGAACCGGGTATTCCATGACATGCTGGATACGTCGGTTATCGTGTTTATCGATGATATCTTAGTATACTCTAAGGACCAGGAGACGCATGCAGTGCATCTAAGAGCAGCATTACAAAGACTGAGAAGAGAGAAGCTATATGCAAAATTCAAGAAATGTGAATTTTAGTTAAAGGAAGTGGCCTTCCTTGGTCACGTGGTGTCTGCTGAAGGAATCAAGGTAGACCCCAGTAAAATCTCAGCCATCGTAGGATGGGAGGCGCCGAAGACAGTGGCTGAAATTCATAGTTTCCTGGGCTTGGCTGGATACTACAGAAGGTTTGTGGAGAACTATTCCAAGATTGTCGTTCCACTCACAAGATTGACTAAAAAGGGGGAGAAGTTCATATGGACCGACGAATGTGAGAAAGGCTTCCAGACGTTGAAGTCAAGGCCCGGTATCAAGACTTTGTATTGACTATTCCAGCTCGCGCACCACCCATTTACACTATATACGGATGCTTCAGGTTTAGGACTGGATTGTGTGCTGATGCAAGGAGAGCAGGTGATAGCCTATGCCTCAAGACAGCTGAAATAGCATGAGAAGAACTACCCTACACATGACCTAGAATTGGCAGCGGTCATTCATGCTATCAAGACTTGGAGGCACTACCTGTATGGCGAGAAATTCCAGATTAAGTCTGACCACAAAAGCCTGACATATCTGTTCACCCAGAAAGACCTGAACATGAGGCAGAGGAGGTGGCTTGAACTACTCAAGGACTACGACTGTGACATTCAGTATTACCCTGGAAAAGCTAACATTGTAGCTGATGCACTGAGCAGGAAATGGGCATCGAACCCTAAAGCAGGACCAAGTACTAATGCAGCGTTGTGCGCTGCTGTTTCTGGTTCATCAGAGGACGAAGAACAACTCTTAATAACGTCAGCAGATGATCCTATTGAGCAAGGGTTGATACACCAGTTTACCATAATGTTTGCAGCATTGAAGATTTTGCCCGACTGGAAGGAAGAATTAAAGGCAACAGATCTTACGGGACCCATACCTCGGGACAGTTCAAGAGGATTTGGAAAAGGGTCGAGCCAATCCTGATTTTACTCTAGATGCAGACAAGGTACTCAGATATCGTGGGCATTTGTGCATACCTGAGGATGAAGATCTGGAAATCCGAAATCGGATTATGTTGGAAGCTCACTCCACCCCATATTCAGTAGACCCTGGAAGCACGAAAATGTACCACGACTTGAAAAGGTTGTACTGGTGGAGGGGTATGAAAGCTGATGTGGCCCGACATGTATTTCAATGTTTAAACTGTCAACAAGTCAAAGCAGAAAGACAGAGGCCTGTAGGATTACTACAATCATTACCTGAGCCAGCATGGAAATGGGATTGTATAACCATGGATTTTGTCACTGGCCTACCTATGACTCCGAGGTCAGTGAATGCAGTATGGGTAATTGTAGATCGCCTCACCAAGACAGTCAGATTTATCCCTGTCAGACCACAATATACTATGGACAGGTTGGCAAGGTTGTACGTGGACAATATAGTCAGGCTCCACGGGGTTCCAGAGAGTATTGTGTCTGATCGAGATCCACGCTTCACATCTAAGTTCTGGGAAGGGCTTCAGAAGGCAATGAGGACTAAACTGAAATTTAGCACAGCTTTTCACCCTCAAACTGATGGTCAGTCGGAGAGGACCATTCAGATCTTAGAGGACATGTTTTGGGCATGTGCTATCGATTTCAAGGGGGCTTGGGATGAGAAGCTTTCACTCATTGAGTTTGCCTACAACAACAGTTACCAGTCTACGATCCAGATGGCCCCATACGAGGCCTTATATGGCAAGAAATGTCGAACACCTTTATTATGGGACGAGGTTGGAGAAAGACGGATCGTAGGACCAGAATTTGTGGAAGAAACCTGTAAGGTAGTAGATCTAATCAAGAACTGAGTAAAGACAGCTCAAGTGCGTCAGAAGCACTATGCTGACAACAGATGACGGGATCTTGAATTTATGGTTGGTGACAAGGTGTTCTTGAAGGTGTCACCAGTAAGAGGCTTGAAGCGATTTGGCAGAAAAGGAAAATTGTGTCCTAGATATGTGGGACCATATGAAATTCTATCCCAATGTGGCAAGGTAGCCTATTAACTTGCATTGCCACCAGCGATGTCTAGTGTCCACGATGTCTTCCACGTGTCCTTACTGAAGAAATACGTGAGAGACCCCTCACACATTCTTGTTGCAGACCCCCATTTGATGTGAAGACTTAACCTTTGAAGTGGTGCCAATCCAGCTCATTAGTAAAAAGGTACAACAACTTCGAAGGCGAGCTATACATTACGTCAAAGTGGTTTGGAAAAGTCAGGACGTAGAAGAAATTACTTGGGAAGAGGAGGATGCCATGCGACAAGAATATCCCCATCTTTTCAACTCTGAAGGTACGTACAATTTCGGGGGCGAAATTTCTTTTAAGGGTGGGGGAATTGTGAGAAAATACAAATTTCGGGGACGAAATTTCTTTTAAGGGTGGTAGAGTTGTAAGAACCATGTTCTAAAACCGGGTCTAAACCATGGTTTTATGTGATGACAGGTGTTCCAATTATAACCGGACCAGAGGGCGAAGCCGGGTGACGAACCACTCAAAGTTCAGGTAAGAAAAACTGTAAAAAATGCCTAAAAACTCATACCGGTCTCACTATACCGGTTGCACAGTGCAACCGGTATGTGCCACCGGTATGGGCATATAATGCCCATAATGCCATACCGGCCTCACCATACCGGTTGCACCATACCGGTATGTGCCACCGGTATGGTATACCGGTTGGAACTATACCGGTTTGAGTGAGTCTGGGGTCTCCAACTGGTATGTCCAACCAGTATGCCTGACTCCGGCTGTAGACAGACTCCAGTGAGTCTGTCTCTCAGAATAGAAACTTGGAAAATTTCCATTCTGAGGGAAAACCTTCCATGGGTGGTCTCCCTCTATTAATAGAGAAGGAGACACTCCATTGCTCCTTCTCAAACACTCTCGCCGTTTGGAGGAGAACTGAGAAGGAGCAAGGAGAAGGCAGCCGCCTAGGAAGGAGGAGCACACCGCCAACCGACAACCACAGCCGGTAAGTGCTCCCTATTGTATTGTTATTTAGAGAACAGATCGGAGCCGCGAAGCGGCGCAACGATCCAAAAGGATTAAAATTTCCATGGTTCTTCCTCATTCGAACCTAAAGCTCTAGAGATACAAAAGATTAGAGTTTTCATTTGATACGGCATTATAGCCGAGATCCGAAGGCCAGTAGAGGGCTTGGAACTTAGGAAAAGGGTGGGGAAACCCTAGAGACCTAGCGCTAGGCGACAAGGAGGGGAGATCCGAGATCTCGCTCTCGGATCCAAACCGCGGGGTATATCGGATGGACTATAGGTTCAGCGGTATGGCCTTGCGGTGTATACCGCAGGCACATACAGGTCTCACTCAGTGAGATCTGAGTGAGACCGGTATGTGCAACCGGTATAACCGGTATATACCGGTTGCACATACCGGTTGCAGTATGTGCAACCGGTATGGTGCCACCGGTATGTATACCGGTGGCACCATACCGGTCTCACTATGGTGAGACCGGTACCTGCAACCGGTATGGGTTTTCGAGCCTGGTTTGCTTGGTCAAACCTGGTTCCGACCACTGAAACTTTAATAAATGAATTCTAACATAAATATGTGATTATGTAGGACCTGTAGACACTGTGAGTAAGCTCTCTGACGCACAACAGGATCATTATCACGCGTCAGGTAAGGAACAAGACCCCAAACCTAAATAACTAATCAATAGTAAACCTCTGTGATATATTTCTGTATTTGTAAATACATATTGATTGATGTCTGTGCATTTCACATGCCATGTAGTTGCTTTCTTTTATCTTATTATAATCATGCATTTCATATGCTAGGATTGTTGTCTGTTTAGGCATGTGTATGTTTTCGTTAGTGTGTGGAATGTGAAGGGGATGTGCCCTGGATATATCCACAGCTAACACTTTTCTCGTATCGCCCTTACCTTAGCAAACTCAGTGCGAATAGGGTATCAGGGGAGGACGTGGGATTGTGGTTCTTCCTGCCCACCAGACTCGAGCCCTATCTCTATGTCGTAGGGGGTTGTGTTGGGGTAGGATTATATAGTCTTTACCTTAGCGGACTTGGTGCGAATAGGGTATCAGGGGGAGGACGTGGGATTGTGGTTCTTCCTGCCCGCCAGACTCAAGCCCTATCTCTATGTCGCAGGGAGCCGTACTGGGGTAGGACCTTGGATACTGTATTGACATCTAGGACTGGTTAGAAACGGAACCCACTTGCAAGCCCTTGCCAATAGGGGTTTAGGTATTGGTACGGTATGGGGTATCAAGGGGGGGACGTGGGATTGTGGTTCTTCCTGCCCGCCAGACTCGAGTCCTATCTCCATACCGGAGTGAGTGTTGTGGGGCAACAGCAGTAGTGTGGTAGGTGCCTGACTGTTGGTGCTCACACTCTCGTGCATGGAGGTGCGGTGACCGCCAAACCTTACCATAACATATTTGCAAGTTATACCTGGCCCAATTTGTAATGTTATCTCATGCATATTGTACTGTTGCATTGGTTTTGTACTTACTGAGCTAAGTTGTGAGCTCACCCAAATATATATATATTTCTTTTCAGATTTGGATGCAGGGTACACAGTGGAGGATTTTATGACTGCTCCAGCTTACAGCGCGGTGGCTGCCCTGGACTCCCAGACAGTGGATGACGAGCATGATGCGTCATGCAAGTACTCGTTCTGTGTTTTCCCGCAGTGATTGATTTATTTTCTGTGAAGGCTCTGTAATAAATATTATTTACATTTGATGGATGATGGAATAATTGAAGTATCTATTTTAATTACAACATAGTACTCGGCTCATTTATTATTTCCGCTGCTATATATTATTTCTTTGATTATGTTAGATTGCTTGGGAATGATTGGTTGACACGGTTTATTGAGATCCTGGCGTGAACCGTGGCTTAGAGCCGGTTCACTCACACTTCTAATTCTTCCGGAATTGGGGTGTGACAAATATACCCTTTTGATATTTGTTTCGAAACCTCCCTTTATTTCGAACTGTTTCACTTCGAAACACTAATAGAAGTGAAACAGTAATAGAACTTGAGATTTTCCTTCTCGACGAGGACGACGAGGACGAAACCCTACCTCTACTCGATGAGGACGAGGACTACGAACTTGAGATTTTTCTTCTTTGTCATCAACGTTGCCTTCATCTTCCCCGACCACGGTTATTCCTGCAACAAAGCTAGCTAAATCGGGCAATCCTCTGCAACCCTACCTCTACTCGACGAGGACGATGAAGACCGACATGAAACCACTATTCTCCACAACTTCTTCTTCATTAGGTATGAAACCACTCATTTTTCGTTCAATCCCCTCTTCCCCACAAATTCTTCTTCTTCGACTACCAGGGGATACTTTTTCCCCAATATTCCATGAGGTATGAAATGAAACCCAAACCCTAAACTGACAGTTGAATCGGGAATGCAAAAAATTTGACGAATAGTTTTAGTTCGATATCCTTGTCTATATACGACATACAAATAATTCTAATGATCCTATGTGCTTCTTATTGAGTGAGTGTTGTGTTGACCTTTCGTATTCTCTTTTTTGATTTGCTTGTTTTACGGGTTCTGGAGAAATTTGTGTGTCAAGAGCTGAATAGCAGAACTCTTGTCGTTCTTCGACTTCTTATCGACCAAGGAAAACCCTGGATGGCGGATCTGGTTTGAGAGCTCTTCTCAACGAACCGGGAGCAGGTTGGGTGATTCGGGACCTCTTCTCAACGCAGAGGGAGCAGGCTTGGGTGATTACGGAGATGGGATGCTGCCGTCGAAGCAGGGAGCATGCTTGGGTGATTCAGAAGCTCTTCTCAACGCAGAGGGGACTAGGGCTTGAGTGAGAATGAACCCGAGAGAGAGTGAAATTTCTCAGCAGGGATAAGTAACATTTGAAGGTTAAATTCGTAAATGAACATAAATTTTCTTTTTTAAAATTTTTATCTGAGGGGTAAAATTATATTTCAACAAATTTAGTGATTTCTGTTAATTAAGTGGACCTAAGTGATGTTTCAACATTCTTGTGGATGTAAATGATGTTAACGATCTTTGATGGGGTGTAGATGAAATTTTTTCATATATATATATATATATATATATATATATATATAGAGTTTTTTATATTTCTAAAGGATGTAATCGAAATTAAATATATAAAGATAATTTTGTAAAATCAGATGTTGTTAAAAATAGATTGAAAATAGGTTATAAATTAAAATTTCAATTGAATTGCATCTAGGATGGGTTAATTGTAATTGTCCACAGCCCATCTTCTCTCCCCTCTTTCTATCATCTATGCTTGTGATGGGAGAAATTGCCAGACATCAAAAGAAACGTCAACATTTTCTTGCCATCGTTGAGATATATTTTTTGGATTGAGATCGTCTCGAGTCTATCCAGTTCATTCAGTCGCAAATGGACAGACTGGATGTAAAAGACACGCATATCAATACATTTGGGGGTGTGTCTTTAAAATTCAGTCCATCTGTCCACGATTGGACGGACTAGATGACTGGAGACGATCTTTTTCCATATTCTCTTATCTGCTGTTGATGGATCGATGATCTTTTAGAAGTTTTCGAGGATTTTGCCGAATTGGTAGAGAAGTGAAAAACAACTGAGAAGATCCTTCTTCGACTGCGGAGAAAATAGAAGATCGTAATTCTCCTTCTGTTCCCCTTCTTCTCCCCTTCTTCTCCCCTTCTTCTCGTTCTCTCTCTCTCTTTCTCACTCGTCTCATATCTGCGGCTGTAACTAGCGGAGCTCTCTGTTTCTCCTCTATCTCACCAGGTTCGCGTTTCCTTTTTTCTATTATCATATTAGTTGCGTTATTTCGTTGTTTCAGTTCGTGTATAATCCTTTTACAATTAATTCAAAACCCTAGAAACGAAAAGCTAATAACAAAAAGAAATGATAAAACGAACTTCATAGACCTGTATGGTTTGAGATTCAACTTATCTAAGGGTTTTTTCCCCTCAATTCTGTGTCTGTCTCTTGTTCATATTTATTCGTTCACTATAGGAAGAGCATTTCGTGTGCTCTCTCGTTTCCTGCAGTTGACATGGCATAACTGTTTGTAGTTTAGAAGCTTTATTACATCATTGGAGGAATGTGTAATGCAGCATTGTCAAGGAAATTGATACCATTGCTATATATCTATCTTTGTAGTGATAAGAATCTCCATTGGTCTTGAAGCTATTTATTTCTTCATATATCAGGGTAACCTATCATTGAAAGATTTTGACATACGGAAGGAGGCAGGGGGAGTCTCTTTTAGCGCTGTGGAAAAGGTAATCCAAGCCCAAGTGTTTGAGAACTTCCTTGAAGTCCATCTCTTTTGAGCTGGAAAAGGGACTTGTTGTATAACTAAACAAGGTACATATGGACCATCCATTTCAGCCATCAGTGCTGTTCAAAGTAAGTTCTATGAAATTGAGATGGATTGTGTAATTATATTAAAGATTTTATAATCTTATATTACTATTGACTATCATTATTTTTTTCATTCAGATTTTCTTCCAACTGTTAGCAACACACCACGTACACTTACTTCAACTAGGAAGACAAGTACCAGTTTAGTTGTTGGAATCGTTGTTGCTGTTGGAGTTGTCTGCTTTTTATTTGTTCTGGTGGTTTATTATATTCTTCAAAGAAGGAAAGGCTTGAAAAATGATGAAGATGAAGGTAAAAAAAAAAAGAGTTAGTTGTTGTTTATTTGTTGATTGGATCTGTTGTTCAAGTTTGGAAATCTTGTATCCATGTATATCTTTGGTTTTCTCTCTCTTCTATTTTTATATTGTTTGAAATGAGCTGGAGAGAAGATAGGATGTTCCTTGCCTCAGTATAGGAAATCTCAAGCTCTTATTATTTGATTTCTTTTATGTCTGTGGGTGAACTTATCCAGTTCGAGTGATAATTTTATTTATAATTGGATAAACAAATAACAGCCCATATCCTTCTTGACTGAAATTGCAGAGTTTCTAGGTATGGCTTCTAGACCAAACACCTTCAGTTATGCAGAATTGAGGATTGCTACAGAAGACTTCAATCCTGCTAATAAGCTGGGGGAGGGAGGCTTTGGACCTGTTTACAAGGTATCTTGCTACTTTTTAAAATTAAGGACTTCTTTTTGTTGAAGCATGTATCAAACACTGAATATTTAGACCCAATCTCCCATTAAATATGTTTTCTATACAACAGAAGTGCATGGGAAATGACTGTTCAAGGAGGAAGCGAAAATCTGAACATGAAATTGAAATTCTAAATCTAATGAGTGGATGTATTTTGTAGGGAACTCTTCCTGATGGAAGGGTGGTGGCTGTGAAGCAACTTTCAGTTGCATCCCACCAAGGAAAGAGTCAGTTTATAACAGAGATTGCTACCATATCTGCAGTGCAACATCGAAACCTTGTGAGATTGTATGG
>JAMYWD010000210.1:0-25000 GCA_028583415.1 Protea cynaroides
AGAGAAGGCTTCAGATAAACAAGCCTAATTCTCAAGTATGGAAACTATCTCCATGGAATTTTAAGGACCTTAGAATAGATAGTGAAGAGGATATGATCTAGGAGAAACCTAAATCATCCATCCATGGTTAGGTTTCAATGGAAAACCATGGAGGAGATCATTAAAACCATGTAGGTGAATAAACTATGGTTCTAAACCATAGAACATGTATGGAATGGATTATAAAAGCAAGCCATAGGACCCAAACACGATGGAATGGACTGTAGGATGAAAATTTCGACTAAACCCATGGGGGTCGCACGTGGGGTCGATGGACAATCGACCCTACCAGACCCTAACATCGACCCCCAGTGTTCGGGAAGTCTAGATTATGGGTGGTCGCACCCAGGGTCGATGAAACATCTGACCCTGGCATCAACCCTACTACATGGGGTCGCAGAAAACTGCTACCCTACCTGCGACCCGTCCTGCGACCCCCAGTTAACAGTAAGCTTTTTAAAATCAGAATTAATTTTAATTATATTCTATCGACTTGATTAGGTCTTCTAGTGATATAATATTGATATTTAGTTGATTCTTAAAGCTTGAGAGAGGATCTACAATCAAGCAAAGGTAAGGGAACAAGAACTAAACTAATTGGTTAATAATAAACTATTTTTATTTCTTGAGTCCAATGCCATGGTTGATTCCATGCATGTATGCTTGTTATGTGCATTCAACATGTCATCCTATATTTCTATTATTACTGTTCATGCATATTTAAATTATTGTTTATAACATGATGATGATGATGATGATGATAGGAATAGGCATGTGAATGTATGTGTATGGTTGGTGGGCTTGATGCGAGCGAGTATCAGGGGGGTGTCATAGGCCGGGCCTCAGCACTCTAGCTTTATCTCTAACTCAAGTCTTGTCCACTGACATCGTCGTATCGCCATTACCTTAGTAGAGCTATTACGTCGTAGTGTATGAGGGGAGGTGGTCTCGGACCGTGTAGTCTCTGACTCTGCTAGGGGGACTTAGCCCTATCTCTATGGACATATTGAGGGATGCTGAGGTGAGGCCTTGGATACACTGATTGGCATTAGGATTGGTTAGTTGCGAGCCCAGTTTTCAAGCCCTCGCCAGCAGGGGCTTACGTGTTGGTATGGGTAGAGTATCAGGGGAAGTGTCATAGGCCGGGCCTCAACACTTTAGCTCTATCTCTATTCCATGGTTGGGTGGATGGGGACGACAATAAACGTTAACCTTTGGATGGGCTTCCACACCCTGTGCATAGAGGCGAGGCGGCCACCGAACCTTTGTATAGCGCATTGTAAACTTATTTACCAGACCAAAGATATGAATTAATTGCATGCATATGTTTGTTGCATTGTTTTGTTTGCTCACTGAGCAATGATGTGTGCTCACCCTCTCGACGTCGAATATTTTTAGTTGATGATGCAGGTACTACGGTCGAAGATTATATGAGTGCTCTGGTGTACGCACGTGTTGCTGCAATGGAAGCCGAAGACTTAGTGGATATGCATGATCCCTCATGCGAGTGCAACTCATGCGTATTCGATTAGATTTTTGTTTGAATTATTAAGGGAATATAATTGATACTTTATTTATTTATGTCTCAGTTGATACAACAATAACTTGATATTTTATTATGGTTATCACAGTTAAATTTCTCAGTTCATTTACTATTAGACTTCCGCTATTGTGTATTATTCTGATTATGGTTGTGGATGTGTATGGTTTTATTTTTAATGGACACAGCCTATTAGAGATCCTGGTTGAACCGTTGGTTTAGTAACGGTTCATCACACTATTCTGAGTAGTACAGAATTGGGGTGTGACAGGCTTCCCAGCAAAGGGTGGCTAGGTATTATAATTCACGTGTTCAAGTTCAGAATTTCAAGGTCGGTGATCTAGTGCTCTGCCATACCGTAGTATTAAAACCCAAGCAGTAAAGAAAATTAATGCCAATTTGGGAGGGACCATATAGAATAGTCTGTATAACGAGGCCATGTACTTATTATCTCAAGACAATGAAAGAAAAATATATTGAGAAGCCATGGCACTCCAAATACTTATGAAAATTCTATCAATAACGTAATCAAATTTATTCTTTTTTAATGAACTGTCTTTGCATTACAATTTTTGCTTAATTGGATCTAATTTAACGTCCCAACAAAATTCGCATGCATGTTACCTTGTGGAATACTTGGGTAAACAAACCTGCAAATTAACCACAAGGCATACATAGTGTAAGTTGAAACACTCCTAAACAATTTGCTTTCTTGGCCCATGTATCCATGTAAATAACCAAGCCACTAACAACGACCTGGACGACTGATGGGTTTTATCAACTGGGGATACAATTACATAGATCTAAATGCATGCACTATGCAATTACTCTTGAATTCGCAAGGTGGGCAACACTTCTACATTCACACTTTAGGAAAAATTTGAAAGGACTCAAACACCACTATATTTGTCACACCTCAATTTGGACTAACTAGTAGTGTGATAAACTCTCATATGAATCAACGGTTCAAACCAGGATCTCTTAGAGACCATGCCAACAACATCAAACCAAACATAATCCACCATAATAATCAGAGATAATAAATAAGTAGTAGAAGTCTTTATTAATACTGAACTGAGGTCTATCATGATAAGTAATTATTTAAAACCAGTTATCTCTAATTAACTCAAGTCATAAAGTAAAATAATCTATTACAAGGTCTAATTTTCAAAAATATAATTAAACTACTCAAAAACACATTGGTAGCACTCGCATGATGGATCATGCGCGTCCTACATGACTTGCATGTCCATAACCACTATGTGTCCGTATGACGATGCAATCAGGTAATTCTCTACCATGGTACCTACATCTTCAACTAAAAATATATGATGTCGAGGGGTGAGCACACATCATAGCTGAGCGAGTAAACAAAATAATACACAAACATATGCATGCAATCATATTCATATCTTTGGTCTGGTATGAGTTTACAAATGTGCTATAATAAGGATAGTTTGCAACCACACCTCCATACATGAGAGTCTGAGTACACCCAGTGGATCACACACCACCGTCGCCCCACATCACTCACTATGAAATAGAGATAGAGCTAGAGTTCTTGGATTATACACCGCTAAAATCCCCTAATACCCTATATGTACCAGTATATATGTCCCTACTGGCGAGGGCTTGTAAACTGGGTTCGTTACTAATCAATCCTAGATGTCATAAAAATTGTATCCAAGGCCTTTCTAAAGCATCCCTCAATATGCCCATAGAGATAGAGCTAGAGTCTGGCAGTCAGGCTGAAGATCACTGTACCACATCCTCTCCTTGATACCCTACGACATACTAGTTCCGCTAAGGTAACAGTGATACTACGATGTCAGCGTGTAGGATAGAGTAGAGATAGAGCTAGAGTCTGGTGGATAAGGTGAAGACCACAGTACCACGTCCTCCCCTTGATGCTCCACTCCCATCCAATACACTGACCACAACCATAAACACATGCCTAGTCACACCCCAATTCTGGACTAACCAGTGGTGTGATGAACCGTCATGAGAACCAATGGTTTAAACCAGGATCTCATAAGACCATGCCAATAATCCAAACCAAATACGTATTCCACATCAATCAGAGATAATAAAGTTAATAGCGAAAGTTTTATTAAAATTGAATTGAGGTCGAATATGATAAATAAATATTTAACAAGTTATCTCCAAGTAACCGAAACATAATTAATACCTATTACAAGTATGAAAATATGAAAGTTAACCACCAAGCATAAACATAGTTGAAACACTTGCTTGACGAGTGATATTCATCCTCTGCAGCTTGTATATCCATAACAGCCACTTGTCCATACGTTGACGCACTAATAAAATCTTCTATAGTAGTACTTGCAACATCAGAACTAAAAAGAATTAAGCGTGCGAGGGTTAGCTCTCCAACTTGAACTTAGTGAGAAAATAAAATAATAAAACAAACATATGCATGCATTCAATTCATATCTGTGGTCTGATTTTTAAGTTTTCAATGTGTTATAGAAAGGAGTGATGACCATCGCACATCTATACATGAGTGTGTGAATCTGCCCAATGGATCAAACACCATTGCCATCCCACATGCATCCACCATGGAATAGAGATAGGTAAAGTGTCTGGATCAAACACTGCCAACACTTCCCCTGATGCCTGTGAGGACATGGGAAAAAAATATAATCTTTTGGAAATTTTTAATTGGATTTATCCTCATTTTTAAGAGTGAGTTTTCATGTAGTTAAAGTAGTCTACCCTCATTACACTCAGACTGGGATCTGGAAAGTTCTCACTTTTAGATCCCATCCACTCATGCCAGTGGAGGATAAGAAGACTAGAGTCGCCACCTAGATAAGGTCTAGGACCTATAAATGATGTCCCTTAATGGAGCAACACTAATGACTCGTGCAAATGGAACGGCTATCTTGTCTCACTAAAGGCGGGTAAGTGCCAAATTACGAGTTGGGAAAGTGTAAGGCACCCAACTCGCCCAATTGAACCGGTCTCCCTAAATCCTATCCTTTCCTACAGTTTATAAATGCTTGGGGCTATCTAAATACATTACAAGGTAGAAGGGGGAATCCTAAGTTAATTTCTAATTCTTTGCTAACTAGGCATGGCATAAGCTGAAATTAAACAAATTAAACAAGAAAAATAATTACAAAATGAATCAAAGAATTTAAAGAAAAGTTTAATCATACATAAAAGAAAAGAAAAAAATGATATATAACATATGATCGAGGTCTGGGAAAATCCCAGGCCGCCTACGTATTCCTGTGCTGTGGGAATCAGGCCAAACGTAGTTCGAGCGGGTGTGTACGTACCAAGTGTGTGCAAGAGAAGAGGGACGCTTCCAAAATATTGGAATGCATCCCAAGCGATGGATGCTCCCATAATCATGGAACACATCCAATGGTGAGAGATGTCCTCACAACAGTGGGACCCATCTCAGTGTTGAGGTACTCCCTATCACAAGGAAGTCCCCTCGACGAGGTAATCCCATAATACATGGAACTTACCTCAATTTGAGTGTGTGTGTCAAAATGATGCTCCCAAAATATTGGAACACATCCAAAGGATGAGATGCTCCCACAATGGTGGAACACATCTCGGTGTATAGGTATTCCCTTCCACAGGGAAATCCCTTCGCTGAGGTAATCCAATAATACATGGAACTTACCTCAATTTGACCGAGCGTGGAGCGACCAAACTCCCCCACAGCCTACGTATCCCTCGAGACCTCTGTCTCTCCAGAATCAGGTCAAGCGTAGTTCCCATGGATTGACGAGCCATGGACACGCGTGGCAACACTCAGGAAAGGCCAAATGCCTCAGCTTTCCACACACGGGGGTATACTAAATCTCACTCATATCCCACATTCGGGATGCCTAGGTGGACTGTCCGTCGGACCTCCAATCCTATGCATACGTCTACCCAATCTCAGATTTTTCATTACTATGCATTTGATACAACGGTTTCCCACACTCTTGGATCCAATCCTAGGGTTGGGTGGGCTCATTCTAAATGGGCCCGCAAAGGACAGCTGGACTCATTGGAGTCCCCTAATCAATCACATCATGGGAAGCAAACATTCTAGCATACATCTATCAAAAATTGGATGTCACAGATCACTTGGGGATATGGACGATGCCTTCAAATTAAATCATACAAATATATAAGCATATAGGTATGTGATGGAAATTAATAGAGCATGTGATAAAAACCAAAAATAGAAAGCAACTATATACATGTGATGTCAAAACAGGAAGAACCATCAAATGTGTAAAACAGGAAACCATAATGAGAACCAGGATATATGAAGCAAAAAGAAATAAAAAACAGTATGTATTATGAACAATGAAATGACCTACATACCCTACCTGAGATAGATTGATCCTAGGAAAGGGCATGAGATAAAAAGATAAAAGAAGACATGAGCACAACACTAAGCCAAACCAGAACCAACATTGAACCGGACTGAGATGAACCAAATCTAACTCAGATCAAGCAAAACCTAAATCATGCTATACCTAAACTAGGTCGATAAAGCCAAAGCAAAATGAACCAAGCCAATCCACTCCCACACAAATCGCACTTGGTCATTTAAAATAAACATGGTTTAACCTGAACCAGGTTTGATCTTAATATTTAAACCACCATAAACAGGACCAGATTCATTTAAAATACTCAGAAGGACAATCCAACGGTTCAAATTCAATTTTTAAGCATCCATGATGAAGATCCAATGGTCCAGATTCATCTAAGAAGCTTAACGTGAACATCCAACGGTTCAGATAATTCAAACTGATAATCTAACGGTCCAGAATCATTTAAATCACTCCCAAAGACAATCTAACGGTTCAGATCGCTTATCATGATAATCTAACTGCTCATATTGATTATAGTCACTCCCAAAGACAATCTAACGGTTCAGATTACTTAAAATCACATCTAATGACCATATTAAAATTCACATTAAAAACTTATGATCAATGGATGTATTTTAATCACATCAAAATTCCAAATCAATGGTTAAGATCAACTCATTAAAATCCCAATTATGTGGTCATGATCAAATCTCATAAAATTCAGATCATGTGGTTGGATCAACCACATTAAAATTTCGATCACATGGCCGGACCAATATTTTTAAAATTCTCATCATATGGTCGGACAAATTACATTAAATTTCCCATTATATGGTCGGACCAATCCAAACCAGCCCTCACTTAGACCCAACCAAACTAGAACCCATCCTAGACCAAAACAAACCAAAGTAATCACTTGAAAAAAATAAATAAAAAAATAAATAAAATATACCTGTCGATCGAGATCGCCGACGAGAAAAAAGGGGAGGGGGAAGCTACTCCTTCCTTCACGGCGGCGGCGGTTGTGCTGTCGCCTCCATGGCGGTGGCGGCTGTGCTGTCGCCCCTTTCTTCTCCTTCTTTCTGGATTTTTTTTTCTCCTGGAGCAGCAGCAGCTGCTCCTTCTTTTTTCTACGGCGGCGGCTTTGCTGCTGCTGCCCTCTCCTTCTTCCTCCCTCTTCTTCTTTCTTCTTCTTTTCTTCCTTCTTCTTTCTTCTTCTTCTTCTTCTTCTTCTTTCTTCTCCTTCTTTCTTCTTTCTTCTCCTCCTTTCTTCTTTCTTCTTTCTTTCTGTTTTTTTTTCTTCTTTGTTTTTTTTTCTCTCCCAGAGCAGTAGCAGCTGCTCCCTCTTTTTCTACAGCGGCGGCCTTGCTGCCGCCTTCTTCTTCTTCCTTTTCTTCTTTCTTCTTCTTTCTTCTTCCTCTTTCTTCTTTCTTCTCCCTCAACTCTGTTTTTTTTTTTTCTTCTGGAGCAGCAGTTGCTGCTGTTCCTTCTTATCTCTTCAAGAAAAGAAAGGGGGGGGGGGTTTTAGGCCAGGAGACCGGCGGGTCTTGGGGAGGAGATTCGGGGAGGAGGGTCGAGGTGTCGACCTCCCCTCTTCCCCTGCAACCTACTCCCTCACCCTTTCTCTGCTCTCCCTGCTCTTCTCTCTCTCCCGATTTCTTTCTCTCTTTTTTTTTTTTGCTTTTTTTGGTCTTTTTTTTTTTCCTGATTTCCTCTGTCTCCGATCCCCTCTTTTGGGGAACTAGACATATTCTTTTTTTTTCATTTCTTTTTATTTTATTTTATTTCATCATCATAATTTTTTCATTTTTTTTACATTATACCTAAACTACCCCACCCCTTTTTTCATTTTAAGTGAATATATATATATATATATATATTCTTTTTTCTTCTTTTATTATTATTATTATTATTATTATTATTATTATTATTAAAAAAAATTTATTATATTTTTATGACACACTCCTCTCAACGCGTATGGTAACCCAATGCGAGCGGGGATCCCTGCAGTGGCAAAATCGGGGTGCTGACAGATACCCCTCTTCAGTCGAAGTTATACTAATTAAGGCTGAAGACAAGAAGACCCCAGTTTTGCCACAACCATTATTGGGAAGCTAAGAAAAACAAAACACAGATTCTCGAGTAGTGGCAATGGCGACCTTGGAACTCTCAAAATGAACTCGAAAAATAAAGATGAAATTTCACGCATTTCGCGGAACCGCTCGGGGGAGATTATTCTTGAACAAAGGAATCAAATCTCAAAAGCGAAACTGACACCTCGCACACGCGAGCCCCAAAGTCATAATCGAAAACGAGCTTTCACGCATATCGCAGAACCGCTTGGGGAGATTATTCCGGAACAACATAACCAAATCTCAAAAGCGAAACTGACAACCTGTACACGCGAGCCCCAAAGTCAGAATCAAAGACAAGCTTTCACGCATTTCGCGGAACAGCTCGGGGAGATTATTCCCGAACAAAGGAATCAAATCTCAAAAGCGAAACTGACACCTCGCACACGTGAGCCCCAAAGTCAGAATCGAAGACGAGCTTTCACGTATTTTATGGAATCGCTTGGGGAGATTATTCTCGAACAAAGGAATCAAATCTCAAAAGTGAAACTGACACCTCGCACACGCGAGCCTCAAAGTCAGAATCGAAGGCGAGCATTTACGCATTTTGCAGAATTGCTCGAGGAGATTATTCCCGAACAAAAGAATCAAATCTCAAAAGCGAAACTGACACCTCGCACAGGCAAGCCCCAAAGTCAGAATGGAAGACGAGCTTTCATGCATTTTGTGGAACCGCTCGGGAAGATTATTCCCGAACAAAGGAATCAAATCTCAAAAGCGAAACTGACACCTCGCACACGCGAGCCCCAAAGTCAGAATCGAAGGCGAGCTTTCACGTATTTCGCAGAACCGCTCGGGGAGATTATTTCGGAACAAAGGAATCAAATCTCAAAAGCAAAACTGACACTTTGTACACGCGAGCCCCAAAGTCATAATGGAAGACGAGCTTTCACGCATTTCGTGGAACCGCTCGGGGAGATTATTCCCAAACAAAATAATCAAATCTCAAAAGCGAAACTGGCACCTCGCACATGCGAGCCCCAAAGTCAGAATCGAAGGCGAGCTTTCACGCATTTCGTGAAACCGCTCAGGGAGATTATTCCCGAACAAAGGAATCAAATCTCAAAAGCAAAACTGACACCTCGCACACGCGAGCCCCAAAGTCAGAATCGAAGACGAGCTTTCACGTATTTCACGGAACCGCTCGGGGAGATTATTCTCGAACAAAGGAATCAAATCTCAAAAGCGAAACTGACACCTCGCAGGAACCTTCCCGAGGGCGTGTGGTCAATCACATGTGTCTCGTGTGGTTGCATATCATGTGACTACACATGTAATGGTCAACTTTTCCACTCCCAATTCAATTCCTTCATGTTTTGATTCCTTGGCTTATCATCATGATCCTTCCTATGATTGTTCTATGGCTTAAAATTCATATTTTACACAATCCATCATCCAAATAGATTCCCTCCATGGATTTCTTAGAATTTATCCATGGTTTGATGATTGGGGTCTCACTTTGAATCACTATCTCCTCCATGATCTATTGTAGGTATTCAACTAATGTGGGGAATGTTTCATACCTTAAACTTGTTGAAGAATCAAAGTTCTCTCTGAATTTCCTTCTCTTAGTCTTCCTCTTCAATTCTTCTTCTCTTCCTCCTCTTCTCTTTCTCTCTCTTTCAGTTTGAGTTCTAATTGGATGAAAGAAGCTAAGGGACGTCCTATATATAGACGAAAACCCTCCATATAGAGTCCCACTTAGATTAGAAAAGAACCCCCTTCGGATTAAGAAGGTTTCCTAATCACGGAGTCAGTTTGACTTCATGTGGTCGCACGTGTGGTGGCAGAATTCGTTGATCACACATCCTAAAACTATGACCACATGTCCCAGACTCCAGTGGTCGCATTATTCTGAGGTGTGGTCGACCACACCTGTTTAGGTATTTGACCACACACTCCTAAATAGGTGATTTTGGATTCAATTTCATACCTAGCCTTGTGATTTCTTCACACACTTCGTCGACTTGGCCCGACCATGATAGGAAGACCTGATACAAGGTGGTAAGACTGGTTAGTACGATATGGGTCTTACATTCCATGTAGGGGAAAATCTAAATTCAAATCTATGAGACCCATGACCAATCGGTCATCAAATAATTTCATGCCTAGAGGTGCGGTGGCACAGTGTGGGGCTGGTGTGAGACCACACCACCTCTGTGTCCAGTCGGACCCCCTTTTTGGTCCACTAGCCTAGGTGTATGCGTGC
The DNA here is from genome assembly GCA_028583415.1 of Protea cynaroides. Lineage (NCBI taxonomy): Eukaryota > Viridiplantae > Streptophyta > Magnoliopsida > Proteales > Proteaceae > Protea > Protea cynaroides. The sequence goes on from JAMYWD010000210.1 coordinate 10,270, forward strand.
CAAGCACTTGGTGGTCGTATAAGCTGGGTCCTAGACTTCTCTTAGTGTACTTTCATGCACTCTAATAACATGAGAGGTTCAAGTTATGGGTTTATGTGTCACTCATAGGTATGTCATTGTCTTCAGTCATGTCAATCCAACATGTTCACACTTGAAAAGATTCGACACATGCCCAAAATGGCTCAAACTGTAATGGGGTTTGGGCACGGGTCTTACACCATCTGTAACTCTTTACTTTTTTTCATTAAATATAATCATTATGATATTTAGCAAAAAAAAAAAGGCATTGAAAAAAAACCAAAAGGAAACTTAGATAGTGCTACCATCAGCTCCACTAAACAAAGAATATTAGGGTTGTATCCTTTAGAAAAGTTTTCAACACATGCTTTCATAGTCAAGTTCAAAACCCTACAAATATTTAAGTATAGAGCCTTTATGAGCAAACTCAATTAATTTAACAGATGAGAAGATTTCCTCGTAGAGTGAGCAGTCTTCCCATGGTTTTTATTTCCATGATTTACTGGAATAAAAGGACCAGATGCATCATGCATTGTAGAGTCAAATAGTGTCATCTCTAAATGGTTTACCACTGTCAAGTGACCATGATTTTTAGTAAGCATTGATTCCAATCCAGAAGCCAACTTCAAAATCCCCTTGTCTCTAACCCCTTCTAGGGAAGCTTGTTTAGGGATCCTTGATAAAGGCAATCAAGTAGAAGAGTCGTGTCAAGGGCTGTCTACATTAAGTTCAACATATAAGGACATAGTTTTTAGTGAATCTGAGCCACCAACACTCTCCTTAACACATGAAGAAAGTGTACCTGGAGCAATATAATTTTCAGAATTTACATTGTCCTCTAAATCAACTACCTCCACCCATGAAGCACTACTTTGGCTAGTACCTGTAGAGATAGCAAAAGCAACCAAATTAGGATCCAGAGGCACAACATCTTGAGCTGAGCCAATACAAGGTTGGTCAGCTTCTGCAGTCTGAGGAGGAACTGAGACCCGAGTAGATTTAGCATTAGCTAGGTTAGCTGGCATACTTGGCTTTGTTGGTGCGTCCTTGGTAGTACGACAAAAAGAGGCTTGATGACCATACTTTCTGCAAAGCTCACATATAGATAGAGGATCTTCATAGATAATAGGCTATTTAAAAAACAATTGGACATTAGATCTAAGCTGCATCCGAGCAACCAAAATTTCACTGAGGCATTGTCACACCCCAATTCTGAACTAACCAGGATGGTGTGATGAACCGTCCATAGACCAATGGTTCAATCAGGATCACATATAGGCTGTGCCCATTTGATTAAACCAGATACATATACAAGCAAAATCAGAGTAAATAAATGATAGCGGAAGTCTTTAATACTAATGAAGTGAGTATTTGACAGTGATAACATAATTAAGTATCTAATTATCTCCAATATACCTCAAGACATAAAATAAAGTAAAATAATCAATTACAGGTTCCATAACTAAACAACTAAGCTAATAAAAAAATACATGAGTTGCACTCGCACGATAAATCATGCGCATCTTCTTCAGCTTCTACGTCCATCATAGCAACATGTCCATACGTCGACGCATTCATATATTCTTCAACAATAGGACCTACATCAAGAAATAAAAATATTCAACGTCAAAAGCGTGAGCACACATCATGACTCAGTGAGCAAACAAAACAATGCAACAAACACATGCATGCATTCAATTCATATCTTTGGTCTGATTTATAAGTTTGCAATGTGCTATAGAAAGGTTTAGTGGCTGCCGCACCTCTATAAACGAGTGTGTGAATCCACCCAATGGATCAAACACCATTTTCTTCCCACATGCACCCACCATGGAAAAGAGATAGAGCTAAAGTGTCCGGATCAAACACCGCCAATACTTCCCTTGATGTCCTACCCATACCAACACGTAAGCCCCTATTGGTGAGGGCTTGCAAACTTGGCTCGCAACTAACCAATCCTAATGCCAAACAGTGTATCCAAGGCCTCATCCTAGCATCCCTCAATACATCCATAGAGATAGAGCTAAGGCCTCCCGACAGAGTCAGAGACCACATGGTCCGAGACCACCTCCCCAGATGCCCTACGACGTAATAGTTCCACTAATGTAATGGCGATACGATGATGTTAGTGGGCAAGACTTGAGTAGAGATAGAGCTAGAGTTTGGTAACGAGGTCAAAGACCACCATGCCACGTCCTCCCCCTGATGCTCCACTCGCGTCCAACACACCAACCATACACACATATTCGCATGTCTATTCCTAGCATCATCATCATCATCATGTTATAAATAAACGAAATTAAATATGCATGAATAGTAATAGCAGGAATATTGGATGACATGTGAGATGTACATTATAAGCATATAAGCATAGAATTAATCATGACATTGGACTCAATAAAGTAAACAGTTTATTATTATTCAATTAGTTTAGGTCTTGTCCCCTCACCTTTGATCGATGGTTGATCCTCTTCCAAGCTTTGTAAATCACTTTTGGAATACTTGAAAACCTAATAAGTTTATAGATTTTAAGTTAGAGTTCATGTTCATTAATTACAATGTTTAAATGTCCCATCTAGAATCAATCAGACCTCCAGAAGCTGAGTGGTGCAGGTGTGGTTGCACCTGTGGTCTTAGTTTCTGCGACTACAGGGTGTGTGGTCAATATGTGTGGTCGCATATCATGCGACCACACACATGCGACCACACCCTCCCTGGATATTTTTCGAGGGCATGTGGTCGACACATATGCCTCGTGTGGTCGACCATAGCTGTGACCACACGAGTGTTTGGTCGACTTTCATTCTCAGTCTAACTGATTCATGATTTGATTCCTTAAACTATCACTAGGTTCCTTCCTATGATTGATCTATGGCCTTAATTTTATATTTTTCACAATTATCTTCTCTAACCTACTCTTCATGGATTTCCTTTGAGTTTCTGTTTATCGGTCTCATGGTTGAGATCCTACTCTGAATCAATACTTCCTCCGTGATCTATTATAGGCATTCAACTAATGTAGGAGATGTTTTCATACCTTAAACTTGCTGAAGAATCAGAGCTCTCTCTGAAATTCCTTCTCTTAGTCTTCCTCTTCAATTCTCCATCTCTTCCTCCTCTTCTCTTTCTCTCTCTTTCAGTTTGAGTTCTAAAAGAATGAAAGAGGCTAAGGGACGCCCTATATATAGAGAAAAACCCTCCATATAGAGTCCTACTTTGATTAGGAAAGAACCCCCTTTAGATTAGGAAGATTTTCTAATTTTGGAGTCAGTTATACCATTATGTGGTCGCACGTGGGATCGCATGATCTGTTGACCACATGTCTCAATATTATGACCACACGTCTCAGATTCGAGTGGTCTCAACATTCTAAGGTGTGGTCGACCACACCTGTTTAGGTATGTGACCACACATCTCAATTGGATGATTTATGGTTCGAATTACATACCTAGTCTTGTGGTTTCTTCACGTACTTGGTCCGCTTGATCCGACCATGATAGGAAGACCTGATACAAGGTGGTAAGACCGGATTAGTACGATATAGGTCTTACAACTTCCCTCCTCTTATATAAATTTCATCTTCGTAATTTACACATACCTTTCGAGTCGAAAAGGTGAGGATATTACTTTCGCATAACATTCTCTTCTTCCCATGTCATCTCTTCCACGTCTTGGCTCCTCCAAGTAACTTTAACATAGTAAATGTCACGGTTGCATAGATGTTGAACCTTTCGGCTGGTAATTTCGATTGGTGCTACTTTGAATGTCAAATCGTCAGTTAGACCCAGTGGATCCGTTGTTAGGACGTGTGTTGGATCTCGGATATACTTCTTCAGTAATGAGATATGAAATACATCATGCACACTTGACATGGATGGGGGTAATGCTAACTGATTCGCCACCTTGCCACGTTTAGCTAGAATCTTATATGGCCCGACATACCTCGGACTTAGTTTTCCTTTCTGTTCGAACCGTTTTAAGCCTCGCTAGGTGATATTTTTTGGAATACCTTATCACCTACGATGAACTCAAGGTCTCGACGTCGATTATCTGCATACTATTTCTGATGATTTTGTGCTGTTCTTACTCTTCCCCTGATTGTGTCAACTACTTTGCAAGTTTCTTCCACAAATTCAGGGCCCATAATTCTTCGTTCTCTGACTTCATTCCAAAACAAAGGAGTTTGACACCTCCTATCATACAGTGCTTTATAAGGTGACATTTGTATAGTAGCCTAATAGCTGTTGTAGGCAAACTCGGTCAATGGTAGTTTTTCATCTCAAGATCTTATGAAATCAATAACACAAGCTCGGAGCATGTCTTTTAGAATCTGAATAGTACGCTCCAACTGTTCGTCAGTCTGAGGGTGAAATGCCATGCTAAACTTCAATGTAGTTCCCATAGCCTTCTGCAATCCTTCCCAGAATCTTGAGGTCAAGCGTGGGTCTCTGTCGGACACGATGCTTTCAGGTACACCATGTAATCTGACAATATTAATCACATATTGTTTAGCTAACCTCTCTAGAGTATACTGAGGTCGTATAGCTATGAAACGAGCTGTCTTAGTCAAACAATCCACAATCACCCGGACCACGTCAACTACTCAAAGAGTCAATGGTAACCCGGTGACGAAGTCCATAGTGATGCAGTCTCATTTCCATGCCGGTTTTGGCAATGGCTGTAACAATCCTACTGGTTTTTGCCTTTCAGCCTTTATCCACTGACAATTCAAGCATTGAGACACAAATTTAGCTACATCCACTTTCATTCCTCTCCACCAATAGAGTTTCTTTAAATCATGGTACGTCTTCATGCTTCCAGGGTGTATCGAATACGTAGTGGTGTGGGCTTCCTTCATGAGTCTTTGTCTAATATCCAAGTCTTCACTTTCAGGAACACATACTCTCCCTTTATTTCTTAACACCTTTTCAAGGTCCAAGGTGAAGTCTGGGTTGGTCCTACCTTTTTCAAGGTCTTCTTGCACCATTCTCAGATAAGGGTCTGATTTAATAGCTCCTTTCACTTCATCTAATAGATCAAGTACAATCTTCAGTGTGGTAAACATGTTTGAGAATATATGAATAAGCCCTTGGTCAGTTGATTCATTCAGAATATCAATCACAAACTGCTCATTATCGTAATTAATTACTCTTCCTGTGACACACACTATAGTATTTGCACTAGCTTCTTCTTGGGATTTTTTCATAGCTTTCCTGCTTAATGCGTCAGCAACTACATTAGCTTTTCCTGGATGATACTGGATATCGCAATCATAATCCTTCAGTAATTTCAGCCATCTTCTCTGTCTCATGTTCAATTCCTTCTGATTAAAAAGATGAGTGAGACTCTTATGATCTGATTTAATCTGAAATTTCTCTCCATACAAATAATGTCTCCATATCTTAATAGCATGTACTACTGTTGCTAATTTCAAGTCATGAGTGGGATAGTTTTTCTCATGTGTCTTCAGTTATCTTGAGGCATAAGTAATTACTTGTTCTCCTTGCATAAGCACACATCCCAAACCTAACCCAGACGCATCGGTGTACAAGGTAAATGGTTGTCCTGGGATCGAAATAGTTAAGATGGGAGCTAATATCAATCTAGTCTTTAATGTTTGGAAACACTCTTCACATTTATCGGTCCAAACAAACTTTTTTCCTTTCTTTGTCAGACTAGGGAGAGATATGGTGATTCTAGAGTAATCTTCCACGAATCGTCGATAATAACCAGCTAAACTTAAGAAACTTCTGATTTTGACAACATTCTTAGGTGCTTCCCATTTCACAATGACTTCAATTTTGCTAGGATCCACTTTAATTCCTTCAACAGGTACAATATGGCCTAAAAAAGCGACTTCATTCAGTCAGAACTCACACTTAGTAAATTTTGCATAAAGCTTCTCTTTTCTTAGTTGCTGTAAAGCGGCTCTTAGATTTGTGATATGAGTTTCTTTGTCCTTGGAGTAGAATAGTATATCGTCAATAAATACAATAACTGACGTATCCAACATATCATGCAATACTCGATTCATGAGTTCTATAAAAGTTACAGGTGCATTAGTCAATCCAAAAGACATGACTAAAAATTCATAATGTCCATATCTGGTTTTGAATGCCGTCTTCAGAATATCACCTTCCTTAATCTTCAACTGATGATATCCTGACCAAAGATCAATTTTGGAGAACACTTTCCCACCTTGCAACTGATTGAATAAGCCATTGATCCAAGGCAATGGGTATTGATTCTTGATTGTAAGCTTATTCAATTCTCGATAATCTATACACAGTCGAACGTTACTGTCCTTCTTTTTCACGAACAATACTGGCGGTCCCCATGGTGATATGCTGGGTATAATATAACCCTTGTCCAGTAATTCTTATAATTGTACCTTCAGTTCCTTCAGTTCAGTAGGAGCCATTTATAGGGTGCTTTCAATACTGATGCGGCTCCGGGTATAAGATCTATAACGAACTCTATTGCTCGATCAGGTGGCAATCCTGGTAATACCTCAAGAAATACATCTGAAAATTTACACACAACTTTAATATCTTCCATTCATGGTGCTTCCTTGGTGAGGTCGACCACATATACTAGATACCCAATTCCTCATTTCTCGAGACATTTTCTAGCCTTCAATGTAGAGAGGGTGAGCTTTGGTTTACGAGGAAGTTTGGTTCCTACAAAACTAAACTCTGCTCCTTCCTTGTCTTTAAATGTCAGTTTCTTTTTCGTACATAATAGGTATGTGTAGTACCGAGCTAACCAATCCATTCCCAAGAAAACGTCAAAGTCTGCCATCTCGAGTTGGATTAAGGATGCATCCAAAATCCTCTCGTCGATAAGAACTGGACATGGTCCATAACCTTTGTCTAGTTCCACTTCTAATCCCATAGGTGATCATACAAGCAGTTTACAGTCTAAAGGTCTGAGGGGTAGATTTAACTTCTTTCCAAACGACACAGATATAAAAGAATGAGTAGCTCCAGAGTCAAAGAGTACTCTGGCGGGTAAGTCATTAATAGGTACGATACCTGTGATTTGATTTAATTTAGTCTACATATGCATACAAGGTAGTACAAAACAAAAAATTCAGGTCATACTTATGACCACATCAGGTGATCGACAATATCCTCAGATGTAACTACATAAACCTTTCCTTGTTGTAGCTGCTTCCTTAGCTTAGGACACTCCCTTGAATAATATCCTACTTAATCACAGTTGAAGCATTTAACTCCAGCACTACTTTGCTTTTGTTGAGGTTGAGCTGTTGGGGTAGTTTTGGCTGCAACATTAAAGCCTTGAGTATGGAAGGATTTAAATGTCTTTGGGTTCCCTCCATTACATGTATTTCCATTGGGCCTCTTTATACCTCTATTCTGAGCAAAATAACTTTTCCTCTGGCTCGATTGTAGTACTTAAGCAATCTGTACAGCTTCATTATAAATCTTCTTTTCTAGTCCCAATACATGCTCACGGATGCTTCCCCAAAGTCCCATGACGAACCTTTGGGTTTTGGTATTTTCCTCCTGCATGCTAGAGGGAGCAAAGAAGAACAGCTCCTCATAACACTGTTGATATGCATCTACAGTCATCTGTCCCTGATACAGACTCAGAAACTCCTTTTCCATTTGATCTCTGAAACTCCTTGGAAACTACTTCTCGAAGAAAGCTTCTTTATAAATAACCCATGTTAGTTGGGCGTGCTTTGTTAACAGATAACTTCTAGTTGATTTCCACCAGTGATGTGTATCACCTTTCAACATAAATGTGGCACATAATACCTTCTCTTCTTCATTTATAGTCATCATCATAAAGTTCCTTTCCATTTCGTCGATCCAGTGAGCTGGCCACAACGGATCTGATGGTTTGCCTGTGAATTCCTTCAGCTTCAACTTCAGGGAATGCTCAATCAGTCTAGAGTGATCAAGCTGATACTGTGCATATGCCCCATACATTGGTGGTTGGTACAGATAGTTACCTTGGTTGTACCCGCCTTGCGGTGCTTCAGGATTTGGCACTTGGCCTTGTACTGCTGGTGTTTGCGGTGCTTGGGGTACAGTGTTTCTACCACCAGGTACCATACTAGCTTGTCCCATAGGTAAAGGTGTTGTGTTTGCAACTGGGAAAGCAATCCCCATAGCCACTTACATGCTGGCTTGCATTTGTTGTATATGCTGCATTTGCTGTACCAAACTCATCACCACTGTTGCCAAATCCGTAGGTGGTGCAGGTAAGTTGGTTGGGTTGGGTTGGCTTGGGTGTGAACATTCTGAGGCTCAGCATGTTAAGTTCCAATATTTCCTTCTTGTCCTTGCTGACCTTCCTTGTCATTGGTCTCAATAGGTGGTGGAGATGGGATGACATTCTGTTTCCTTCTACTTACTCTATGGCCAGCCATTTCCTCTTTCCCATAGTGGTAGTGTCTGAAAATCAAGGAAACATATGAGGCAAGCATAATATATGATAATCTCATGTTAATTTCCAAATAAGCAAGGCAAGTTTCAAATTTTTAAAGTCATTCAGTCAAAACAGGGCATTTTCATTGTGTGGTCGATGGGTGGGGTCGCACTATATGCGACCACAGGGTTGCGACCACACGAACCCTGTCAGCTCACCGAGAGTCTGTGGTCGATCATGGGGTTGATCAGGGGGTCGCATTTTTGGTCGAATTCTGCGACCACACGACACCAAATCAGGTTTTTAAAATCTGATTTCTAGCCATTTTCTTCATTTTCTCTCTTGTCTTCTATTGTTCACAACTCAACTCGCCTCCACTGAGGCACTACAATACCGACCACCTTGAGTGAATTTTCCTCGAGCAACCATCAGATTCCTTATCTCCACGGTAAGTTTTACATTCTCATTGCCCTCTTTGTCAATTCATTTTAGGTTTCCATCGCCTATTTCAATCTTTTCCCAATTAAATTTTATTTATCCTTAAAAATTCGATTTTTATTGATAAACCTTGCTATTGGGCACCCAACGGACAAAAGCCCTCTAAGAGGTTTAGGTTTCATCGGTCAGTTTGGGTCAATCAATCAAAAACTTACGTTTTGACCTAGAATTTGGGGATTTTTACCATTTCTCAAATTTTCTTCAATTTGTTTTGATTAGCAGCAAGTTCTTACTAAATTGGTCATTGTGTGATTGCTTATGATGTATGTGAGTCCTCTAGTCCAAGCATTTGGGAGGGAATGAGACTTTTGACCAATCACGCCATCATAATGCCAACATTTTAAATTTTCACTATATTTGATATGTTGCTTGTTGGTCTATGCCCTTGTAGATAACATGGCTCGCACTAAAGTCCCCAGAGTTCATGATCCCCGTCGTTTCAGGTCCATTGAAACAGAGGCACAGAACCTGGTACGATCGTAAAAGGTGGAAGGGGGTCGTTGGGTCAACTTGGCCAGCCTAGCCCTATTCGATGTGGAGGGTGCATTTGGTGATATGGGCTAGCTCCCTGTGATTCTATACGAGGTTGCACTTGTCCTGAGTTGGTGAAACAGTTGTACTATAATTTATAGGTGGAGGGTGACCCAGAGGATATAAATAGGGGTAGAGAGCTCAGGATCACCAGTTTAGTTAAAGGGGTAGAGGTCTCATTTAACTGCCAGGAGTTGGCTGATGTCCTGGGTATCTCAAATGACCGTCCCTTAGTATACTGCGCACCCAGGGAACCCCTGTTCCTATCAGTGTGAATGAGCTCAGAAATTGGTAACCAGATTCTTCGGGACGATTGCTGACAGATGAAGGCAATTAACTACGTCTAGAGCCCCGAGTATATTGCAAGATCATTCAGCACAACCTGATTCCCCAGAGTGGACACTATGAGAAGGTTTCACAGTTGACCCAGTACCTTCTGTACTACATCTGCACTAGGCAGCCTATCTGCCTTCCTTATATCATTATCAGGACCATGCACCATGCCACGACGCCTGGTCTAGTGAGTAACCTACCCTATGGGCATTTGATCACGACTCTACTCACTCGCCTACAGGTAGACTTGGTCAATGAGAGAATTCATGAGGATACTTTTTCGACTGACCTTGACTGGGAGGCCATTTATAGGATGGGGATGCGAGATGTGCAGGTTAGTAACGAGGAGAGAAATGCTATGAGACGTCCTCTCACTCGGGTAGTGGCAGCAGATACAGAGGCGACAGCAGCAGCAGCAGATGTAGCAGCAGAGGCACACGAGAGTGATGATCAGGAGGATGATAATTGGATGTACATAGATGTGGATGCCATACCTCCTCCATCACCACAGCATTCCACTAGTGCTGGCCCTTCTCGGGCTTCTTTTCACTCAGGTGGTCCTTTGCGCCCACCACCAGATGACATGATGAGACTGCTACGTGAGATTCGAGAGGCTCAGTGTACCACAGATCAGAGGGTAGCGGATCTGGCAGCTAGTCTCCAGGTGACCCAGACTCAGGTAGCCTGGCTTACGAGAGTATATGCTGAGGACTATGATCGAGATCGTGAGACACCTCCTTCTCCAGCACCCCCAGCTTTATGATACCATTTATTTCTTTTTTCCTTTTATATTATAGAGTAACTGTTCGGGTTGTGGACAGTACTCTGATTCGGACGTACATTTATATATATATATATATATATATATATATATATATATATATATATATATATATATATAATTGGTTTTTCATTTACATATGTGCATTATTCTCTTTCTTAGTTTATGTCTCTGTGAGGACAAAGATCGTAATCTTTTTGGAAGTCGCCACCTAGATTAAGATCTAGGACCTTAGAAATATAAAATCTCACCCCAAGGTAAAACTTCGATTGACTCATGACCCTTAGATTGGATTTCTGGTCTATCAGAGATTGGGTAAGCATCAGGTTATGATTATGGGAAGGGATTAGGCACCCAAACCGCCCGATCGAAATCGGTCTCCTATACCTTTCCTATGCTAGACTCTATCTATTAAACCGAACCAAACCAAGTGGTTTGATATCATTGAACCGAATCTGTATCCATCAGATTGCCTACGTATCACGGAATTATTCCAAAAATTAGGTTCACCATCGTAGTTCATGTGTGATTAAAGTTTATGGTTGTGATTTATGCTTTTGCTTGATTAAGTTCATTGTTCACGTTGAAGTTTATGCTTGAAAGGCTGAGAAACCCTATGGGTTAGGATCTGGATAGTCCATGCGAACTGATAGATTGTCCTAGTGAATCTAATAATGGATAACCCTTTTTGGGTCAAAATGTGGATAATCCTATTTGGGTCAAAATATGGATAACCCTTTCTGGGTTGGAACGTGGAAAACCCTATTTAGTTCAAAAAGTGGATGGATATCCTAGTGTATCTATGGATAATCCGAGTGGACTAAGGTGTGGATCCAAATTTGGGATTCTCCCAAATATCCTATGTATCCTAGGATTTGCCCTAGGAATCAGAATCCACATAGTTCAAAATGATGGGTGGATATCCAAGTGGATCTATGGATAGTCCGAGTGGACTAAGGTGTGGATCCGAATTTGGGTTTCTCCCAAATAGCCTACGTATCCTAGGGTTTGCCCTAGGAATCAGAATCCACGTAGTTCGGGATGATGGGTAACCCTATTTGGGTTAAAATGTGGGTAAATATCCTAGTGGATTTATGGATAATCCGAGTGGACTAAGTTATGAATCTGAATTTGGGTTTCTCCCAAATGGCCTACGTATCCTAGGGTTTGACCTAGGAATCAGAATTCGCGTATTTTGGACTTGGGTTGAAATAACCTGTTCTAGGTTAATGATTGAGAACCTATTCTAGGTTTAGGATTGAGAACATGTTCTAGGTTAAGGATTGAGAAGCTATTCTAGGTTTAGGATTGAGAATCTATTCTAGGTTTAGGGTTGAGAACCTATTCTAGGTTTAGGATATGCTGAGGGGCAAAATCGTCCTGAATTACCCTTTTCATCCTGAGTTCTAATTTTGGATGGTTTAGCAAAGCATTCTCTTTCTTTATTAAGATTTTTATTATTTTCCATTATGCCCTTCCCAAGAATATGGATGCCTAAATGCACGTCCCCACACCTAATATGTTTGCTAGGTGTACAGATATGGCAGTTCGACTAGGGTGCAGCATAAATTAAATTATTGCCATAAATGGAATATTCTTTCTAAGCATGGCATGATATTTATGGTAACTATCACAACATATAGTAAGATTATGAAAATCTCCCTAACATGGCATGTATTGCAAATAAGGCAAGAACCTATATGGCAAGATCTAATATGGCAAGAAATTAATATATGCATCTATATATTAATATGGCAAGTACCAAACATAGAATGCAAAATATGGTATGAATTATCCAAAAAGATAAGATCTTATATGCTATTTTCTAAACATGGTAAGACCTAAACATGGTAAGAAATTAATGTATGCATCTATATATCAATATGGTAAGTACCAAACATAGAATGCAAAATATGGCATGAATCATCCAAAAAGGCAAGATCTTATATACTATTTTCTAAGCATAGTAAGACTTAAAATTGTAATTATCAAGATTTTATTAAATATGGTAAAAATCTATTTATTCTACTAAATATAGCAACACATGGAATATGGCAAATATGATATGTGCACAATCCAAACAAAGCATTGAATGCTCCAAATATAGCCATTTATCCAAATATGACAGAATTCATTCAAGTAATCAATTGCATGTTACAATCAATGAGACATCAATGAAACTTTTTTTTGAAAAATAAAAAATCATCAAAAAAACATATGTTCAATGTTCTTTGAAAAATTGTAATTTTTATGAAGACATTTGGAAAGATTAATGACTCAAAATTGTCAAAATTGTGACACAAGGTTTTAGATAATAGACAAAACTATGAACTGCATTCAGATTTTGTTACATTACACAATAATGACCATAAGTAGGTCTTCTGTAACTCAAATAAAACTCAATTATTTTCTATAGAAATATGACTTGAGATGCTATATTTCATCTGAAGGATTCGAATCCCAATAGAGAGCAAAAATAGGTCAACGATATGCCCTAATACCAGACATGTGCACTGGTCAAGTCTCTTCTAGATTTTTGATCAGTTGCGCCATAAATTTCGAATAAAATCCTATACTTAATGAAAATTAAATCCAGACATATGTCCATGTAGATAACTGTCAGATCTAAAATTGAATATAGAAAAACAAGTGAAAACAGCATATTTTCTTTACGAAAAATGATTCTGTTCAATGATGCAAATCAGTACATCCTGACAGATTCAAAATCAGAGCACTATGCACTTAAAAGTCGATATCAATTCAATAAAAAATTAAAAAAAATACGAAACCAATGCCATTTTTGAGAAGAATTTCATATTTAAAAAGTTCATATGAATTTGATTTTCTGATTATGGTCATAAGACCCTTGTCTAGAGACTTTTTGATAGAGGATTACATTATATCCGAATAAAATAGCAATGTCAAAGATGAATTTTTTGATATACTTTCTCAATTCCAAATGGAACGAAATTTCTAAGGTAGTCTTCTAACATATCAGAGAGACTCCCATAAAAATTTGGGCTTCAAAATCTAAGAAGAACTACATGTGATGCACGTAATAAGTTTGAATCCTAAATCTAGAAATTTCAGATTAGAAAACAATTTTATGAAACTTGTCAAAAACATCAAACATCATCATCATCATATAGCATTCAAAACTTCATCATTGAATATATTAGACAAATTATCATTCATAAAAAATGCTAGACATAGGCATCCTAACATTAATATGCATGTAATAGAGCATTCCTGATCGAGATTTCATAGAAATTAGCATTTTTCAAGCACAATTGACATTCGAGCATTCTAAAGACCTCTAAATTTGTTTAGGGTACTAACCTTGTGCTCGAATGGAGTGAAACCATCGATGTAGGATGATTGGAGATCGTATCAAGCTCTTTGAAGGTGAACCCTCCTTCTCCTCTCCTTTGCTCCTCTCTCTCTTCTCTTTCTCTCTTTTCTTCTTTTTTTTTTTTTCTTTTCTCTTCTTCTTCTCTCTTTCATTCTCCCTCTCTCACATTTTTCTCTCTTACCCATGTTCTATCTCTCCTTGTGGTCTAGAAAAGAAGCTTCATCTCTCTTTCTCTTGACCTATTTATGCTTTTTCTTTCCTCTTCTAGAAGATCCTTCTTTCCTTTTATTCTTTTTCTTCTAGAAAATCCTTTTTTCCTTTTTTCTTCTTTCCTTTCTTCTCTTCCTTCCTTTTTTCCTTCTCCCTCTCTCTTCCCCACATTTTCTACATGTTTTCTAGAGTAGAAAACGTCTCTCACTCTCTCCTCTTCTCTCTTCCTTCCTTTTCTTCTTTTCTCTTCATGCCTTTTCTTCTTTTTCTTTTGGAAAATTCATTTTTCCTTTTTTCTTCTTTCCTTTCTTCTCTTCCTTCCTTTTTCTCCTTCCTCTCCACGTTTTTTTTTTCTTTTCCTTTCTTTCCTTTTTCTCCTTCTTCTTCTAGAAAATCCCTTCTCTCTTTCCTTTCTCTCTTTCCTTCTTCTAGAAAATTCCTTCTTTCCTTTTTCTTCTTCCTTCCTTTCTTCTTCTTCCTTTTCTTCTTCTTTCCTTTTTTTTTTTTCTTACTTCTTTTCTCTCTTTTCACGTTTTCTTTCTATAAAACTTTTTTTTCCTTTTTTCTTTCCTTCGTCTTTCCTTCCTTTTTTTCCCTTCTCCCTCTCT
>JAMYWD010002096.1:0-14033 GCA_028583415.1 Protea cynaroides
CGGATGACAAACAGGTATGAAATCGGACCAAAGACGATCGAATCAACATAATTTTATGTTGACCGGTCGATGGTACCGGTCTTGGTACCCGGTCGACCGGTCAGGTCTGCGCAGTCTAAGTGTGGAAATCCAAAATTGACTTTTGAGGGTCCCACTTTCTTGATTTCGAATCCTAAGACTTTCCTAATCCTAATAGGGTTACTAAACCCTAATTCTAGCCTATAAATACACCCTTAAGCCTCCTCAAATCCTTTCCATTGTCTCTCACAAACCCTAGAGAAGAGAAAGGGGCTGGAAAGGAGAAGGAGCTAGAAGAAGAAGAAGGTGTCGCCATTACCGTTTGACGACGCTC
Organism: Protea cynaroides; assembly: GCA_028583415.1. Taxonomy (NCBI): domain Eukaryota; kingdom Viridiplantae; phylum Streptophyta; class Magnoliopsida; order Proteales; family Proteaceae; genus Protea; species Protea cynaroides. The sequence goes on from JAMYWD010002096.1 coordinate 353, forward strand.
ATGCTACGCCAGTCAACGGTAAGTGTTTTAACCATTCTTCTTACCCTATGACCTTAAGTTAGTTATAAGGGTGGGTCAATACCATGCAAAGTAGGTATTGATCTAAAACCCTATTTTTTGGCCAATAAACACGTCAAACTCTAGATTCGAGTTTCGAGATGATATTCATCGAAACGAGACTTGAATGAGTTGGGGATAACTCTAACTCCAAGTTTAGACTTAGAATGGATAGGAGAAACCTTGGAAATCCATGGAGAATGATCGACGGTTGTCGAAAAACCAAGTGTATGGTCTTCCGGAGACATACCGGTCGACCATACCAGTTGACAGTCTATTCACAGTGCTGCGACCGGTATGTTGCGATCGGTCAGGTCTGAAAGGATGGTTTTGGACTTTTGTTGGTTTTTGACCAACATGAAACCCTAAGAAAAATATTCTAATGAAACCCTAATACTGTTGTAGGACTTTGTGACATATCGTTTGGATCTTGCGACGTGGAGCAAGTTATCGAACGAGCGAATCTGACCTAAACCTAATAATTAATGGACAGTAAGTTGTTAATTACCTGAATATCTATGATGTGATGTTTGTGCATATTCACATGCCATCCTTTACTTTCAATTATTATTATTGTTCATGCATGGATAGGAATGGGATTGTTAAGCATGTGATTGTTTTCGTTAGTATGTGGAGTGGGGCATAGGCCTGGGATCGTTCCTCACACTAGCACCTTTTGTAGTATTTTGTCTTAACATGCTTGGTATGGGTAGGGCATCAGGGGAAGGTCGTGGTACGGTGGTCTCCGATGTTGATGCTGGCCTGGCCATGGTTATGTGGCACTGTGGTCTCCGAGTCGACGCTGGTTTGTCCACGATGCTTTAGCTCTATCTCTATGCCGTAGGGAGTTATGTTGGGATAGGGTCTACGTGCGTATTGTTTCTATCCTAGTGGGTTAGTTACGGATGGGGCATCAGGGGAGGTGTGGAAATTCCTTAGCTCTATCTCTATGCCGTAGATGGCGGTACTGGGATAGAGCATACATTGATGACATATAGGATTGGTTAGTTGCGAGCCCAGTTTGCGAGCCCTGGCCAGTAGGGGCTTAGGTACTGGTATGGGTAGAGTATCAGGGGAGGTACGGGGGTATCTTAGCTCTATCTCTATTCCATGATGGGTGCATGTGGGCCAATGGGGGTGTGATCCATGAGGTGCCACACACTCGTGTATAGAGGTGCGGGGGCCACCAAACCTTTCTATAGCACATTGCAAACTTAAAACCAGACCACAGGATAAAATGATTGTTATTCATGCATAATATTTTGAAACTGTCTGATTGTCTTACTGAGCTAAGTTGTGAGCTCACCCTTTGTATATACATTGTTTTTAGATGCTGATGCAGTTTACACGGTGGATGACTACATGAACGCTCCGGCGTATGGAGGTGTAGCTGCTCTGGATGTGCAAGCAGGAGAGGACGAGCATGACGCTTCATGCGAGTGCCCTTTCTACGGGTACCTTTGATCGGATTTTATTTATTTCTTTCAGTTATTTTTGGTTGGATTAAACGGACGTATGGATATTATTTTATGTGTTTGAATTTGGATAATTGGATATTTATATAAATTATCAATAGATACTCAGTTCATTCTATTTAAAGTCTTCCGCTGTATATTTATATTCTGATTGTGGTTATTTGTAATGGTTTGTATGAGTGGACACGGCCTATTCGAGATCCTGGTGTGAACCGTTGGTTCAATGACGGTTCACTCACACCATTCTGGTTGGATCAGAATTTGGGGTGTGACACTGCCTGTTTGGGTATGCGACCCTACCCTCATTTTGACTGTTTTTGAGTTAAATATCATATCGGGTCTTGGGTTTCTTCACGCATTTGGTCCACTTGGCCCGGCCATAATATGTATACTGGTCACGACACGAAATGTAAGGTTAGACCGGGTTCGTGGCGTGCGGGTCTTACAACTCCACCACCCTTAAAAGAAATTTCATCCTCGAAATTTGAACGTACGGATCTTACAACTCCCCCTCCTTAAAATAAATTGTGTCCTCAAAATTTGAATTTAGGTGGAAATTCTATTTCCACATTGCATCTTCTTCTTTCCATGCAATCTTCTCCACGTCTTGTCTTCGCCAGATTATCTTTATATAATAATTATCCCAGTTTTTGAGATGTTGTACCATCCAACTAATGAACTAGACTGGTACCACTTCAATAGTTAAATCTTCTATCTAATCCAGTGGATCAGTGGTCAATACCTTTGACATGGATCTCTAACATACTTGTTCAATAGAGATACGTGAAATACGTCTTGCACACTAGACATGGACAGCGGTAATGCTAGTTGATATGCAACTTTTCTATGTCTCTCCAAAACTTTACAAGGTCCAACACATATATAGGATACAACTTTCCCTTCTTGTCTAATCGTTTCAAACTACGCATAATTGATATCTTCAAGAACACTTTGTCACTTATGGCGAACTCAAGGTCTTGGCGTCTCTCCTGACAAACTTGAGCTATCTTGGCCCTTTTCTTTGATCTTGTCTGCCACTCGACAGGTTTCTACAATAAACTTAGGTCTTAAAATTCTTCATTCACCAACTTTATTCCAAAATAGAGGAAATTGAAATTTCTACCGTACCATGCTTTATAGGTGACATCTACATAGTAGCTTGGTAGCAAATTCAATCCACATATAGCTTAGTTAGCCGCTCCAAATCATACCGAGGTCGTATAGCAATGGAATGAGCTATCTTCCTAAGGTGATCAACAATCACCCAAACTACGTCAATCGATCTGGGAGTCAGTGGCAAATCATTGACATAGTTCATTGTACTTCAGTTCCACTTCCAGACTAGCTCCGATAGTGGTTATGGTAAGCCATGTTGGTCTTTGTCTTTCAGCCTTTACTTGCTGATAATTCAGACACTGAAACATGCATCTAGCCACAACTACTTCCATTCCCTTTTACCAAAATAATCTCTTCATATTTTGATATATATTATACTTTTAGAATGTATCCAATACGGAATAGAATGGGCTTTTAACATTATCTTATATCTTATGATCAGCATTTTTCACTTCAGGTATACATAATCATCCTCTGTATCATAGGACCTTTTTCGCATCCGGAGTAAGTCAGGGTTTGGTTTTCCTTTCTCTAAATCTGCTTACACCGTTCTTATAGACAGATTTAACAAAATTGCTACTTTTACTTCATCCATCAATTCAGAGATGATCTTTAATGCCACAAGCACAGCCGACGAACTATTGCTTCATAAGTTCATCCATAAATTCTCACTCAATTGGATCATCACGAGTTTCTATTATATGTTACTCTCCTTTCAATCTGAATTTGTTGTTGTGAAACATAAGACAGCATCTATACTGGTTCCTTCCTCAGACTTCATAATTCCCTTTTTGCTTAAGGCCTTAGCTACTACCTTAGCCTTGCTCGGATGATACTGTATATCACAGGCTTAATCCTTAAGCAATTCCAGCCATTTTCTTATCTTTATGTTCAACTCTTTCTATTGAAGAGATAAATAAAACTCTTGTAATCCGATTTAATTTGAAATTCTTCTCTGTATAGATAATGTCTCCACGTCTTGATTGCATGAATTACAGTTGCTAACTTCAAGTCATGAGTTAGGTGATTCTTTTCATGCTCCTTCAATTTTCTTGAAGCATATACAATCGCTTATTTACCTTGCATCAACCCGCATCCTAGATCCAATCTGAAAGCTTCGATGTTTAGGGTAAATGGTTTTCCTGGTGTCCGAATGATCAAGATGGGAGTTGATATCAACCTTACTTTAGAATCTAGAAACATTCTTCACACTTGTCAGTCCAATTAAACTCCTCTCCCTTCTTGGTTAGCTTGGTAAGAGGTTTTTGCGATCTTAGAGTGGTCCTCTATAAATCGTCTATAATAATCAGCTAAACCCAAGGAACTTCTGATCTTCATAATGTTCTTAGGCGTTTCTCACCATACAATTGCTTCTATCTTAATAGGGTCCACTTTAATCCCTTTTTATGATGCTATGTGATCTAAGAAGATCACTTTGTTTAATCAGGTCCCCTATTTCTTGGACTTGGCATAAAGCTTTTCTCTTTTTAGCTGTTGTGAAGATGTTCTAAAATCCATTGTATGAGTTGCTTCATTCTTGGAATAAACCAAAATATCATCTATGAAAACTATGACTGACGTGTCCAACATGTCATGAAACACCCAGTTCATCAGCTCCATAAAAGATGTAGGGGCATTGGTTAATCCAACCGTCATAATCGAGAACTCATAATGTCAAATCCCGATTCTAAAGGTATCTTTGAGATATCGCTGTCTAAATTCTTCAGCTGTTGATATCTTGACCGAAGATCAATCTTAGAAATTACCTTTGCTCTTTGCAACTGTTTAAACAAGTCATCGATCCGAGGTGATAGATATCGATTCTTGATCGTGAGTTTGTTCGATTCTTGGTAGTCTATAAGCAGACAACACTATCATCCTTCTTCTTCATGAATTTCATTGGCACTCCCCGTGATGCAATACTTACACTATTAGGACCATAGTCTAATAACTCTTGTAGTTGAGTCTCAGTTCCTTCAATTCTATAAGAGCTATTCATAGGTGCCTTTGTCACAAGTATCATCCTTGGGTAACAAGTCGATGCCGAACTCGGTCGCATGATCAGATGGTAACCCAAATAAGTCTCCTGGAAACACATCAGGAAATTTATGCATCACATCGATATCTTCCATCTGTAGTGTTTCTTTGGTAATGTATACCACAGATACCATATATCCAACTTCTTTCTCTTCAAAGCATCTCTTGCCCTTTAGCATAGAGAGGATCAGCCTTCACTTCTTGGGCAACTTACTTCCAATAAAACTAAATTATATGTCGTCTTTATTCTTGAATGATAACCTCTGTACACAATAACTTTGTAGAGTGTTGAGACAACCAGTCTATTCCCAAGATGACGTCAAAGTCTGCCATCTCAAGTCGATTTAGGTTGCATCCAATTTTCGTCCATCCATATGATTTGGACATTGTTCGTAACACTCATCCCATACAACATCTAGTCCAAAAAGCACTTGAACTAGAAAATCTGGTGTAACGGTCTTAAGAGATTGTCTAGTTCCTTCATCTCTTATGATTTTCAAAGACTATCGCTAATAATCTCATATCTTGAAAAGTTCATTAGTTTGTCTAAGCATTAGGGTATATGCTCAAAATTTCATTAATTCTGCCAAACTATTTTGGTCTTTGCTTAATCATTTCCTTTAACATTGGGCATAACTAAGTATTACTTGTACTAATCTGAATACTATCAATGCCATGATTTTTGACTTTATCCTTGTATCCACTCTTAGATTTGCCTTTAGGAATCTTCTGCCTTGTCAAAATTAATTCCGATATAGCCATCTTTAACTTTACTTGAGTGCTATCTACTCTTTCCTACTTACTCTTGATAGTTTTCACTTTTTTCTCATGCACTCTTTTATGACCATATCCATCTATTCAGCAATCTCGAAACAGATCCTCCATTTCTTCATCTGAGGTTCCTTGGCTATAGAATCTAATCCGAATTTAATCATCTTACTTCCCATAATTCCTTATTCACTAAACATCTTATCAATGGATGTCGAGAAATGTAAGAATCAAAATGTTTATCCAAAAGCAATTCATTTCCTTCTTTCAATTTAGCGTAATGACAAACACTTGCTTTATCTAGTGAACTTAAGTTTAAAGGATCAAGAGTAAATCTATGGTAATCTAACCGGCATCAAAAGATCTTCAAGTTGCACGGTGGTCCAAATATATGAAAATAGAGGTTTTACAACTCTTAACCTCACGGTTACAGGTTCTATTGAGTATATATAATGTCATTGGTCAAGGCACTATAAGAATAAATCTGGAGAAAGTTTTTGTACATCAGTAAATCAGGTATAAATCAGAAGATGTACGCTCAACATGATTAAACATTTAACTGTTTGTTCAGTTCATATCTCTGTTCATGTTGTCGATCATGAGAGTGGTTCAGATTGGTATAATCAGGACTAATACTAAAGAAACAATGTCTATAACTCAATTTGACAGGTTAAATCAAGAAGGTATCCTATCATGACATGAGAAATTAAAATCTGGTATGTGCATCCTTTATAATCATAAGAGTAAATCAATAATGCACCGCATCCTATATAAACCTATCCAGTTATATGGTCACAATAGATTTGATCCTTTGCTGAAAACGTTTAAGGCTTTATCTTCAGAAATTATTCCTCAATCCTTGATCAGATCATTTTGTCATGATGCAGCTATCCCATACATCGGTGGCTGATAAGGGTAACCACCTTGATACACTGCTTGTTGTGCACCAAGCTTCTGCACTGCGATGTGCATTACTGGAACTTGCTGTATGGTAGGCACTGTGTTATAGCTAATAGGTGTTAGGGGTACAGTGTTGATACCAATTAGTACTGTACATGGCCTGACTCGGAGGTGTTGATGTAACATTGGAAACTTGGGTAGTTCTGGTGATTGGTTGGAGTGGCCTGGTTGTTCACCTCCTTTGATTTGCTCCAATCTAATTATCATTATTTAGCATCTGCTCAGATGAGTTTTCATTACTCGTTCTTGACCCAGATAGTGGTGGGGTCGAGTTGCAACATCTTCTTAATGCTCAGCGGGCAATGGATCACCTTGTGGTGGATCTCACTCTGCGTCTCCACGTCACCCAGGAGTATAGCTTTATCTTCTTATAGTTACTCTTATTCTTAATGTATAACCATTATTCTCTTATCTCTATTGGATTTAGCCCGAGATCTTTCCCTTTATCTCTACAGGGATTTTTACATTACTAGCCATTTTCCTTCTTCCTTTGTCATACATCGAGTTTCACATCTTGTGAGTACCAACTCGGTATTCCAATTTCTCTACTTTACAGATGCTCCCTTCTTGCTACTGTACTATATCTTTTGTATACTTAGGTAACTGTCTGACTTATAGATAGTACCCTATATTATTTGTTTATCAGGATAAATTTTGGTCTTCTCTTTCTGTTTGAGTGTATATATATGGTTTCACCTTTTATATGTACATTATTGTCTTATTTAAGTTCGGTCTCAACCAACATAGGTGCTTATGGTGTGTTTGTATTAAAGTTTTTAATTTATCCTAACTCAGTTCATGGACTCTAGTAGAAGTATTCGGGTTTCATGGGAAAGGCCTGAGAGCTCTGATACCAAGTTGTCACACCCCAATTATGGACTAACCAAAATGGTGTGATGAACCATTTAATAAACCAACGGTTCAACTAGGATCTCTTATAGGCTATCCCACGTTGTTAAACCAAAACACATTCCACATTAATCAGAGGTAATAAAATAAATAGCGGAAGTCTTACAGATAATGAACTGAGGTCTAGTCATGATAAATAATTAATATTCTATTTATCTCTAAGTAACCAAAACAAAATTTAATACATATTACAATATCCAAATATAGAAATTAATCACTAAGCGTATCCATAGTTGAAACGCTAGCTTGACGAATCACAATAGTCCTCCATAGCTTGCTCATCATAGCCGCCACCCATTTACATGTTGGCTTGTTGACATAATCTTCAACCGTAATACCTGCAACATCAGAAACTAAAAGAATTGGCGCGTGAGGGTCAGCTCTCCAACTTGAGCTCAGTGAGAAAACAAAACAATACAACAAACATATGCATGCATTCAATTCATATCTGTGGTCTGGTTTTTAAGTTTGCAATGTGCTATAGAAAGGTTCGGTGGCTGCCTCACCTCTATATACGAGTGTGTGAAGCCACCCAAAGGTTAATGTTTATTGTCGTCCCACATGCACCCACCATGGAATAGAGATAGAGCTAAAGTGCTTAGGACCACACCGCATCACACTTCCCCTGATACTCTACCCATACCAACACGTAAGCCCCTGTTGGCGAGGGCTTGCAAACTGGGCTCCCAACTAACGAATCCTAATGTCAAACAGTGTACCCAAGGCCTCACCCCAGCATCCCTCAATACGTCCATAGAGATAGAGCTAAGGCCCCCCGACAGAGTCGAAGACTACACGGTCCGAGACCACCTCCCCTGATACCCTACGATGTAATAGTTCTGCTAAAGTAATGGCGATACGACGATGTCAGTGGACAAGACTTGAGTAGAGATAGAGCTAGAGTCTGGTGACCAGGCTGAACCACAAAGTCACGTCCTCCCCCTGATGCTCCACTCGCATCAAGCACACTAACTACACACAGACATTACATGCCTATTCCTAGCAACATCATCATCATCATGTTATAAATAAAATAGAATTAAATATGCATGAACATTAATAGCAGGAATATTGGATGACATGTTGAATGCACATACAAGCATACACGCATAGAATCAGTCATGGCATTGGACTAAAGAAAAAAAATAGTTTATTATTAGCCAATTAGTTTAGGTCTTGTTCCCTTACCTTTGCTTGAGTGTAGATCCTCTTTCAAGCTTTAAGAATCACTTTTATATCAATAGAAAAACCTAACAAGTCGATAGATTTTAGTTAGAATTCATTCTGACAATTTTAGGCTTGCTATTAAGCTAGGGTTGCAGGACGGGTCGCAGGTAGGGTAGCAGTTTTCTGGGACCCAACGGTGTAGGGTCGATGCTAGGGTCGATTGCCCCATCGACCCTAGGTGCGACCGTAGCTTTCCTGGACTTCCCGGGAGCTAGGGGTCGATCCTGTGGTCTGGTAGGGTCGATTCCCAATCGACCCTACGTGCGACCGCACGTGGTTTGAGTCGACCTTTTCATTCTACAGTCTAATCTTTCAATTTTGGGTCCCTTGGCTTACTTCTATAGTCCATTCTATGATTGTTCTATGGCTCAAAACTCCAAGTTACTCACTTTTCATAGTTTTCCACGATATCCATTGGAATTTATCCATGGATGGATGGTATTAGGGTTTCTCCTAACCTAACTTCATCATAATCTATTCTAAGCTTTCAATTCAGATAGGGATTGAGGTTCATACCTTTTGTAGTCCGAGTTTCAAAGATTTCTCTGAACTTCTTCTTCTTGCTTAGCCTCTTCTTCAAGTTTTCCTTCTCTTCTTCTCTTCCTTCTCTTCTCTTTCTCTCACTTTCAATTAGGGTTCTAAAAGGAGTGAAAGAGGCTTAGGTACGTCCTATTTATAGAGAAAAATCTCCCAAAATAAGTCCCATTGAGTTGAGGAAAGGTCCCAATCGAAATTAGGAAAGTTTCCTAATTTTTGGTTCGTACTGTTTTTTGCTATTTTCCTAGGGTCGATGAGGGGGTCAGAGATCCCGTCCGACCCTAGGGTCTCAGTTGTCCGACCCTAGGTCTAAAAATCAGGGGTCTGACTTCCTGATGAGGTGGGTCGCCCTGCCTGTTTGTATGCGACCCTACCCTCATTTTGACTATTTTTGAGTTAAATTTCATATCGGGTCTTGGGTTTCTTCACTCACTTGGTCCACTTGGCTCGACCATGATATGTATACTGGTCATGACATGAAATGTAAGGTTAAACCGGGTTCGTGGCGTGCGGTAGATGAAGGCTACTAGTTTGAGACCTATGCCTCGGGTATACAGTCGCATCATCTAGCACAATATTGTGCCTCAGAGCGGCCATTACAGTGAGTTGTCTCAGCTCAATCAGTACTTGACCTACTGCGTCTGCTCTGGCATGCGGGTCTGTCTTCCCTACATCATCATCAGGACCATGCATCAGGCTACCCTGCACGATCAGGCTATCAACCTTCCATATGGTCGACTCATCACCACTCTTCTGCGGCGATTACGAGTGGACTTGAGGGATGAGATTTCTGTTGAGGATACTATGACTTCGGACATCGACTGGGATGCCATTCTTCGGATGCCGATGGAAAACCTGCCGATCAACGATGAGGACTTAGAGGCTCGTCCTCGCCCACTCAGGAGGGTAGCAGCCACAGCAGCAGCAGCAGCAGCAGCCAATGCGGCTCATGCAGTAGAGGCAGGGGGTGATGATGAGGGTAACGATGATACCAAGTTGTCACACCCCAATTTCGACTGAACCAGAAGTGTGAGTGAACCGTCACTGAACCAACGGTTCAAACCAAGATCTCAATAAGACCGTGTCCACTCATACAAACCATTGCACATAACCACAATCAGAATAATAATGAATACAGCGAAAGTCTTTAAAATAGAATGAACTGAGTAATCTATTGATAAATTTAAATAAATATCCAATTATTCAAATACCAAAACTTAATTAAATATCTTTACATCAACTGTATCTTCAACCAAAAATAATAAAAATAAATTAAATAGAATCCTAAATATACACGCAGAAAGGTCACTCGCATGAAGGGTCATGCTCGTCTTCTCCTGCTTGCACGTTCAGGGCAGCCACGCCTCCATACACTGGAGCATCCACGTAATCCTCCACCGTGTAACCTGCAACAACATCTAAAAATAGTGTGTATAAAAGGGTGAGCTCACAACTTGGCTCAGTAAGACAATCAGACAATGCAACAAACATATGCATTAGTAACATTCACATTATGGCCTGGTTTTAAGTTTGCAATGTGCTATAGAAAGGATTGGTGGCCACCGCACCTCTATACACGAGTGTGTGAAGCCGCCCAATGGATCAAACAACACTGCCGTCCCACATGCACCCAATCATTGAATAGAGATAGAGCTAAGGCGTCCGGATCAAATACAGCCAATCTCCCCTGATACTCTATCCATACCAACACGTAAGCCCCTATCGGTGAGGGCTTACAAACTGGACTCGCAACTAACCAATCCTATATGTCATCACAGTAGGCCATGTCCCAGTGCAGCTCCCTACGGCATAGAGATAGAGCTAGAGTCCAGTGGCCAGGCTAGAGACCATAGTGCCACTTCCTCCCCCTGATACCCTACCCGCACCAATCATGCTAAGACAGAACGATACGCACCGTAGGCCCTATCCCAACACAGCTCCCTACGGCATAGAGATAGAGCTAGAGTCTAGTGGCCAGGCTGGAGACCACAGTGCCACTACCTCCCCCTGATACCCTACCCCCACCAAGCATGCTAAGATAGAACAATACAAAAAGGTGCTAGTGTGAGAAATGATCCCAGACCCCAGGCCCTTCCCATTCCACACACCAACAAAAACAATCACATGCCTAACAGTCACAACCTAGCATAGCAAGTATGCATGAACAATAATAATAACTGAAAGTAAAGGATGACATGCGAGAATGCACAAACATCAATCCACCGAATCATAATTATTATCAATGGTTTACTGTTATTTAATTATTAGGGTTTAGGTCTGATTCCCTTACCTGACGCTTGTTTGATAATTCGCTCCGCGTCACAAGGTCCAAATGTGCTATCACAAGGTCCTACACGATATTAGGGTTTAGTTAGAATAGGTTTACGTTGGTCAGAAACCAACAATGACAAAACACATCTCACAGAGCTGACCGGTCACATTACCGATCGTAGCTCTGTGGGGAAAACCTGCGACCGGTATGGTCGAGTGGTCCCCATAGACCAGTCCCCGAGAGGTACCGATCGCAGTACCGGTCGCATATGGTGCGACCGGTATGGTCGACTGGTATGTCTCCGGAAGACCATACATCTGATTTCTCGACTTTCGTCGATCGTCCCCTATTAATTCCAGGGTTTCTCCTACATATTCTAGGTCTGAGCATTGAGTTAGAATTGTTTCCAATTCCATTCAAGTCCTAGTTTTGACGGTATTCTTCCTAGAACTCGAATCTAGGGTTTACCGACTAGATTAGGATTTGACAGCAAAGTAGGGTTTATCGGCAAAATAGGGTTTTAGATCAATACCTGCTTTGCATGGTATTGATCAAAGCAACCTAACCATCCTAGAGTCATAATGTGAGAGAGGGTTTAAGCACTTACCATCAACTTGCGTAAGGTGTTCTTCTTCGAACGGCAATGGCGGCTCTTCCTTCTCCTTCCTAGCTCCTTCTCCTTCTTCAATCTCCTTCTCCTTTCTAGGGTTTGTGAGGATCAATGGAAGGATTTCTAAGAGGTTTAGAGGGGTTTATATAGGCTAGGTTTAGGTTTAGGAAGCCTCCTAGGCTTAGGAAAGTCCTTGGGTTTGAAATTTGGAAAGTGGGACCCAGAGAGATCAGGTTCTGGATCTTCGTAGTCTGCTGCGCAGGCTATACCGGTCGACCGGTACCAAGACTGGTACCATCGACCGGTATGAATAAAATTCGTACTTAAGTGGTCCATTTTGTACTGTCCTTCGCTCGTCCTGTTTGGCCCGGTGATGATTGGAAGACCTGTTACGACATGAATTCAAGGTTTAGATCGGGTTCATGGAGTGCGGGTCTTACACTAACCACACACATACATTTGCATTCCTATTCCTAGCATCATAATCATCATCATGTTATAAATATACTGAATTAAATATGCATGAACAGTAATAACAGTAATAGTAGATGACATGTGATATGTACATTACAATCATACAATCATAGAATCATACATGGTATTGGACTCAATAAACGAAAACAGTTTATTATTAGCCAATAAGTTTAGATCTTGTTCCCTCACCTTTGATTGAGCGTAGATCCTCGTTCAAGATTTATGAATCAGTTTTAAATCACTAGAAATGTCACACCCCAATTCCACACTATTCAGAATGGTGTGATGAACCACTAGCAAACCAACGATTCAACCAGGATCTCGAGTAGGCTATATCCTTTTTATCTAAACCTCATACATCCACATTCATAATCAAAGTAAATACACAATAGCGGAAGTCTTACAGTAAAATGAACTCAGAAATCTAGATGTGATAATCATATTTAAGTAGCAAATTATTCTGTATCAACTAAGACATAAATAAATATCAATTACATGTCCTTACTAAATCCAAATAATAAAAATAAAATCTAATCGAATACGCATGAGTTGCACTCGCAAGAGGAGTCAGGCGTATCCACTTCGTCTTCAACTTCCATCGCCGCCATGTGCCCGTACACTGGAGCGTTGACATAATCTTCGATGGTAGTACTTGCATCATCAACTAAAAAGATTCGACGTCGAGAGGGTGAGCACACATCATGGCTCAGTGAGAAAACAAAACAATGCAACAATACATATGCATGCATTCAATTCATATCTTTGGTCTGGTTTAAAGTTTGCAATGCGCAATAGAAAGGTTCGGTGGTCAAAGGTTAACATTTATTGACCCCTCCTCCATACACAGGGTGTGGAAGTCCGCCCAAAGGTTAACGTTTATTGTCGTCCCCATCCACCCTACCATGAACATTGTACAACAAAGGTTAACGTTTATTGCTGTACAGTTCCATACAACACGTAAGCCTCTCAAACTGGGCTCGCAACTAACCAAGCCTAATATCAAATAGTGTATCCAAGGCCTCACCCCAGCATCCCTCAGAACACCCATAGAGATAGAGCTAAGGCCCCCCCCTGGTAGAGTCAGAGACTACAAGGACCGAGACCACCTCCCCTGATACTCTACGACATAATAGTTCTGCTAAAGTAATGGCGATACGACGATGCTAATGCACAAGACTTGAGTTAGAGATAGAGCTAGAGTGTTGAGGCCCGGCCTATGACACCCCCCTGATACTCGCT
>JAMYWD010002097.1:0-13939 GCA_028583415.1 Protea cynaroides
GGATCTCCGACCCCTCCTATCGACCCCTAGTACTCGGTAAATTTGAAAACTAGGAAAGTTTCCTAATTTTGATGGGATTCCTTCCAAATCTCAATGGGACTTATTTTAGGAGTTTATACTCTATAAATAGGATGTCCCTAAGCCTCTTTTACTCCTTTTACAACCCTAATTGAATTGAGAGAAGGAAGAGAAAGAAAAGAGAAGGAAATAAGAGAAGAAAGCAAAAGGAGAAAAGTTGTAGAGAAGGAGTATTCTTCTCAGGTATGGATATTAATTCAATAAATTTCTAAAGACCTTAGGATAGATAATGCAGAGAGTATGATCTCGAAGAAACCTAAACCATCAACCTATGGTTAGGTTTTCATGGAAAACAATGGGGGAAAATCATGAAAGCCATATAGGTGGTAGAATCATGGTTCTAGACCATAGAACATGTATAGAATGGATTATAGGAACAAGCCATAGGACCCCAAACACGAAGAACGGATTGAAGGAAGAAAATCGACCAAAACCCACAGGGGGTCGCATGGGGGGTCGATGGCCAATCGACCCTACCAGACCCTGAGCATCGTCCCCCAGTGTTCGGGAAGTCCAGAATAGGGGTGGTCGCACCCAGGGTCGATCATTACTCCGACCCTACTTCCGACCCCCAGTTAACAGAATAGTTTTTAAATTCAGAATTAATTCTAATTAAATTCTATCGACTTTGTTAGTTCTTCTAGCAGTATAATAACAATATAAATGTGATCTTAAAGCTTGTAAGAGTATCTATTAGAAACTAAGGTGAGGAAAAAGAACTCTAAACTAATTGGTTAATAATAAACTATTTTCTCTTTTCTTGAGTCCAATGCCATTCTTGATCCTATGCGAATATGTTTGTAATGTGCATATAACATGTCATCCAATATTTCTATTATTTGTTCATGCATATTTACTTTATTGTTTATAACATGATGATGATGATGATGATGATAGGAATAGGCATGTGAATGTATGTGTGTGGTTGGTGTACTTGATGCGAGCGAGTATCAGGGGAGGTGTGATGGGAACATCAATAAACGTTAACCTTTGGCGGGTCTCAGCACTTTAGCTCTATCTCTAACTCAAGTCTTGTGCATTAGCATCGTCGTATCACCATTACTTTAGCAGAACTATTACGTCGTAGAGTATCAAGGGAGGTGGTCTCCGTCCTTGTAGTCTCTCTGACTCTACCGAGGGGCCTTAGCTCTATCTCTACGGACGTTCTGAGGGATGCTGGGGTGAGGCCTTGGATACACTGTTTGGCATTAGGATTGGTTAGTTGCGAGCCCAGTTTGCAAGCCCTCACCAGTAGGGGCTTACGTGTTGGTATGGCACTGTACAACAATAAACGTTAACCTTTGTTGTACAATGTTATGGTAGGGTGGATGGGGACGATAATAAACGTTAATCTTTGGGTGGACTTCCACACCCTGTGTATAGAGACAGGGTCAATAAATGTTAACCTTTGACCACCCAACCTTTCTATTGCACATTGCAAACTTTAAACTAGACCAAAGATTTGAATTGACTGCATGCATATGTATTGTTGCATTGTTTTGTTTACTCACTGAGCCATGATGTGTGCTCACCCCCTCGACGTTGAATATTTTTGAGTTGGTGATGCAGGTACTACCATCAAAGATTATGTCAATGCTCCAGTGTATGGTCACGTGACAGCGATGGAAGTTGAAAATGAAGTGGATACACATGACTCCTCTTGCGAGTGCAACTCATGTATTCGATTAGATTTTTAGTTTTCTTTATTTGGATTTATTAAGGACATGTATTTGATACTTATTTATGTCTTAGTTGATACAAAATAATTTGCTATTTTAAATATTAATATCACAGTAGATTCTCAGTTCATTTTACTATAAGACTTCCGCTATTGTGTATTTACTCTGATTACGAATATGGATGTATGAGGTTTAGATCAGCCGGATACCACCTTTACGAGATCCTGGTTGAACCGTTGGTTTGCTAGCGGTTCATCACTGTCACACCCCAATTCCACACATCTTAGAATGGTGTGATGAACCGCTAATAAACCAACGGTTCAACCAGGATCTCAAATAGGCTATCCCCGCGTTATCCAAACTCACACACATCCATAATCATAATCAGAGTAAATACACAATAGCGGAAGTCTTATAATAACATGAACTGAGAAACTAAAATGATATTAATAATTTAATAGCAATTATTCTGTTTTCAACTGAGACATAAATATTTAAATACCAAATACATGTCTTAATAAATCCAATAAAGAAACCTATAAATATCTAATCAAATACACACGAGTTGCACTCGCAAGAGGAGTCGTGTGTATCCACTTCAGCTTCAGCTTCCATCGCCGCTACGTTCCCGTACGCAGACGCATTCACATAGTCTTCAACGGTATAACCTGCATCATCAACTAAAAATTTTTGACGTCGAGGGGTGAGCACACATCACGGCTCAGTGAGTAGCCAAAACAATGCAACAATACATATGCATGCAAATCAATTTATAGCTTTGGTCTGGTATATAAGTTTGCAGTATGCAATAGAAAGGTTTAGGTAGCCAAAGGTCGCGTTTATTGACCCCGCCTCTATACACGAGTGTGTGACGTTACCCGAAGATCACGTTTATCGTCAACTCACATGCACCCAATCATGAACATTATATAACAAAGGTTACGTTTATTGCTATATAGTGCCATACCAACACGTAAGCCCCTGTTAGCGAGGGCTGCAAACTGGGCTCGCAACTAACCAATCCTAATGCCAAAAAGTGTATCCAAGGCCTCACCCCAGCATTCCTCAGAATGTCCATAGAGATAGAGCTAAGGCCCCCCGGTAGAGTCAGAGACTACAAGGACCGAGACCACCTCCCCTGATACTCTACGACATAATAGTTCTGCTAAAGTAATGGCGATACGACGATGCTAATGCACAAGACTTGAGTTAGAGATAGAGCTAAAGTGCTGAGACCCGCCAAAGGTTAACGTTTATTGACGTTCTCATCACACCTCCCCTGATACTCGCTCGCATCAAGTACACCAACCACACACATACAAGCACATGCCTATTCCTATCATCATCATCATCATCATGTTATAAACAATAAAGTAAATATGCATGAACAAGTAATAGAAATATTGGATGGCATGCTCTATGCACATTACAAACATATTCGCATAGAATCAAGCATGGCATAGGACTCAAGAAATAGAAAACAGTTTTGTTATTGACCAATTAGTTTGGAGTTCTGGTTCCTCACCTTAGCTTGCTAATAGATACTTTTCCAAGCATTATAATCACCTTTATATTGTTATTGTATTGCTAGAAGACCTAACAAAGTCGATAGAATTTAATTAGAATTAATTCTGAATTTAAAAACCATGTTGTTAACTGAGGGTCGGAGGTAGGGTCGGAGTCCTGATCGACCCAGGGTGCGACCCTCCCCAGATTCTGAACTTCCCGAACACTGAGGGTCGATGGTCAGGAACACCTAGGGTCGGATGGTCATCGACCCTCGGTGCGACCCTCTGTGCACTTTGGTCCAATTCCCTCCTTTAATCCATTCTTCGTGTTTGGAATCCTATGGCTTGCTCCTACATTCCATTCTACACGCATTCCATGGTCTGAAACCATGTATAACCCACCTAGATAGCTCTCATGCATTCTTCTATGGTTTTCCATGGAAACCTAACCATAGATTGATGGTTTGGGTTTCTCCGAGATCACACTCTCAACAATAACTAACCTAAGGTTTGTAGAAACCCATGGAATTAGTATCCATACCTGAGAAGATTACTTTTTCTCTGAAATTCTTCTCCTTTTTGCTAAGTTCTCTTCCTTGCCTTTCTTCTTCCTCTTTTCCTTCTCCTCTCTTTCTCTCAATTCAATTAGGGTTGTGAAAGGAGTGAAAGTGGCTTAGGAACGTCCTTTAAATAGAGTAGGAACATCTTAAATAAGTCCCATTGAGATTAGGAAAGAATCCCAATCGAAAATTAGGAAATTTCCTAATTTTATTTTCTTACGGCAACCGAGGGTCGATGGGAGGGTCGTTGATCCCGTCGACCCTAGGGTCCCAAGCTGTCCGACCCTCCCTTCAAAACTGAGGGTCTGACTTTCTGTTTTGGGAGGTCCGACCCTGCTTAGCTGGGTATGCGACCCTTTGTCACACCCCAATTCCGCACTATTCAGAATGGTGTGATGAACCGCTAAATAACCAACGGTTCAACCAGGATCTCAAATAGGCTATCCCCGCGTTATCCAAACTTACACGCATCCACAATCATAATCAGAGTAAATACACAATAGCGGAAATCTTATAAATAAATGAACTGAGAACTAAGATGATATCAATAATTTAATAGCAAATTATTCTGTTTCCAACTGAGACATAAATATTTAAATATCAAATACAAGTCTTTATTAAACGCAATAAAAGAAACCTATAAAATATCTAATCAAATACACACGAGTTGCACTCGCAAGAGGAGTCGTGTGTATCATCTTCAGCTCCAGCTTCCATAGCTGCCACGTTTCCATACGCAGACGCATTCATATAGTCTTCAACGGTATAACCTGCATCATCAACTAAAAATATTCGACGTCGAGGGGTGAGCACACATCACGGCTCAGTGAGTAGCCAAAACAATGCAACAATACATATGCATGCAAAAAGTCAATTTATATCTTTGGTCCGGTTTTAAAGTTTGCAGTATGCAATAGAAAGGTTTAGGTAGCCAAAGGTCGCGTTTATTGACTCCGCCTCTATACACGAGTGTGTGACGTTACCCGAAGATCACGTTTATCGTCAACTCACATGCACCCAATCATGAACATTATATAACAAAGGTTACGTTTATTGCTATATAGTGCCATACCAACACGTAAGCCCCTGTTGGCGAGGGCTGCAAACTGGGCTCGCAACTAACCAATCCTAATGCCAAACAGTGTATCCAAGGCCTCACCCCAAGCATCCCTCGGAATGTCCATAGAGATAGAGCTAAGGCCCCCGGTAGAGTCGGAGACTACAAGGACCGAGACCACCTCCCCGATACTCTACGACATAATAGTTCTGCTAAAGTAATGGCGATACGACGATGCCAATGCACAAGACTTGAGTTAGAGATAGAGCTAAAGTGCTGAGACCCCGCCAAAGGTTACGTTTATTGACGTCCTCATCACACCTCCCCTGATACTCGCTCGCATCAAGCACATCAACCACACACATACAAGCACATGCCTATTCCTATCATCATCATCATCATCATGTTATAAACAATAAAATAAATATGCATGAACAAGTAATAGAAATATTGGATGGCATGTTGTATGCACATTACAACATATTCGCATAGAATCAAGCATGGCATAGGACTCAAGAAATAGAAAACAGTTTATTATTAACCAATTTAGTTTGGGGTTAAGGTTCCTCACCTTAGCTTGCTAATAGATACTTTTCCAAGCTTTAGAATCACCGTTATAATGTTATTATATTGCTAGCAAACCTAACAAAGTCGATAGAATTAATTAGAATTAATTCTGAATTTAAAAACCATTCCATTCAAGGCGATGCGAGGGTCGATGCTAGGGTCGATCGACCTCCCCCCTCTTCTGGACTTCCCGATTGCCGAGGGTCGATGGTCGAAACACCTAGGGTCGGATGGTCATCGACCCTCGGTGCGACCCTTGGTGCACTTTGGTCCAATTTCCACTTTTTAATCCATTCTTCGTGTTTGGGGTCCTATGGCTTGCTCCTACATTCCATTTTACATCCATTCCATGGTCTGAAACCATGTATAATCCATCTAAATAGTTTTCATGCATCCACCTATGGTTTTCCATGAAAACCTAACCATGGATGGATGGTTTGGGTTTCTCCGAGATCACTCTCTCTCCAATAACTATCCTAAGGTCTGTAGAAACTCATGGAATTAGTATCCATACCTGAGAAGATTAATCTTTCTCTGCAACTCTTCTCCTTTTTGTTAGGTTCTCTTCCTTGCCTCTCTTCTTCCTCTTTTCCTTCTCCTCTCTTCCTCTCAATTCAATTAGGGTTGTGAAAGGAGTGAAAGTGGCTTAGGGACGTCCTTTAAATAGACTAGGAACATCCTAAATAAGTCCCATTAAGATTTGGAAAGAATCCCAATCAAAAAATATAGAAATTTCCTAATTTCTATATTCGGCAGGAACCGAGGGTCGATGGGAGGGTCGATGATCCCGTCGACCCTAGGGTCTTAAACTGTCCGACCCTCCCTCCAAAACTGAGGGTCTGACTTTCTGTTTTGGGAGGTCCGACCCTGCATAGCTGGGTGTGCGACCCTTCCCCTATTTTAAGTGTTTTTGGGTCAATTTGATACCTGGGATCTCGATCTCCTTCACGCCCTTGGTCCATTTGACTCGACCATGATGGGTGAACCTGGTTCAAGGTGGTAAGACCGGGTTAGATTGACACGGGTCTTACACCCTTCCCCTATTTTAAGTGTTTTTGGGTCGATTTGATACCTGGGATCTCGATCTCCTTCACGCCCTTGGTCCATTTGACTCGACCATGATGGGTAAACCTGGTTCAAGGTGGTAAGACCGGGTTAGATTGGCACGGGTCTTACAACTCCCCCCAACTTATAAAAATTTCGTCCTCGAAATTGTACGTACCTTCTGAATCAAATAAGTGAGGGTATTGCTTCCGCATAGCATTTTCTTCTTCCCATGTAATTTCTTCCATGTCTCTACTTTTCCATGTGACCTTAACATAGTATATATCTCTGTTGCGTAGACGTTGAACCTTTCGACTAGTGATTTCTATTGGTGTTACTTCAAATGTCAAATCATCAGTCAATTCGGCAAATCCTTCGTCAAAACATGCGTTGGGTCTTTGACATACTTCTTCAATAGGGAAATGTGAAATACGTCATGCACACTTGACATAGATGGGGGTAGTGCTAACTGATAAGCCACTTTTCCACGCTTAGCTAGAATTTCATACGGCCCGACATATCTTGGACTTAGTTTCCCTTTCTGTCCGAACCTCTTCAATCCTCGCATGGGCGATACCTTCAAAAATACTTTATCACCTACGGCGAACTCTAGATCTCTTCGTCGAGTGTCTGCATATTTCTTCTGATGGTTCTGAGCTGTTCTCACCCTTTCCTTGATAATTTCGACCACTCGACGACGGTCCACAATCACCCAAAGCGTGTCAACTACTCGAGGAGTCAATAGTAGTCCCGTGGCGAAGTCCATAGTGATGCAGTCCCATTTCCATCCTGGTTCCGGTAATGGCTGCAATAATCCTGCGGGTCTTTGTCGTTCGGCCTTTACTTTCTGACAATTTAGGCATTGAGACACGAACTTAGCTACATCTGCTTTCATTCCCCTCCACCAATATAATTTCTTTAGGATCATGATACATTTTTGTACTTCCGGGATGTACCGAGTAGATGGTGGTATGGGCTTCCTTCATGAGTCGGTGTCTAATGTCCATACTTTCTATTTCCGGGTACACATATTCTTCCTTTATATTTCAGTACTTTCTTGTCATCCAAGGTGAACTCGGGGTTATTCCTACCTTTCTCAATATCTTCTTGGACTGTTCTCAGATAAGGATCTGCTTTGATAGTTGTCTTCACTTCATCCACTATATCCGGTATAATCTTCAATGCCGCGAACATATTCGAAAACCGATGAATAAACCCTTGGTTGGCTGATTCATCCGTTGTGTCTATCACATACTGCTCGTTGCCGTGATTGAATACCATTCCGGTAGTACACATTGCTGCGGTCGTGCTAACTTCTCCTTGAGATTTAATCATTGCTTTTCTGCTTAATGCATCCGCTACTACGTTCGCTTTTCCCGGATGATACTTTGGATATCACAATCATAGTCTTTCAATAGTTCCAGCCATCTTCTTTGTCTCATATTCAACTCCTTCGATTAAATAAATAAGTAAGACTTTTATGGTCCGACTTAATTTGGAAATTTCTCTCCGTATAGGTAGTGACTCCATATCTTGACAGCATGTACTACTACCGCTAACTCCAAATCATGAGTGGGATAATTTTTTCTCATGTACCTTTAACTGTCTTGAAGCATAAGCAATAACTTGCTCTCCTTGCATAAGCACAAATCCTAATCCCAATCCCGATGCATCAGTGTATAAAGTAAATGTCTGTCTGGAACAGGAATGGTCAAAATCAGGGCGGATATCAATCTGGCCTCAGTATTCGGAAGCTCTTCTCACATTTATCCGTCCACACAAACTTTTCACCTTTCTTGGTCAAGCGGTGAGAGGTACGGCAATCCGAGAATAGTCTTCTATGAATCTCCGAGAATAACCAGCTAGACCCAAAAACTTATAATTTCGAGACGCTCTTTGGTGCTTCCCACTTTCCGATAGCACCGATCTTCGCCGGGATCCACTTTGATTCCTTCAACGGATACTACATGGCCTAGGAATGCGACTTCACTTAGCCAAAACTCACACTTTGAAAATTTGGCATATAGCTTCTCTTTCCTTAACCCATTTGTAGGGCTGCGTTTGGGTTCTTGATATGGAGTTTCCCTTGTCCTTGAGTATACCACTATATCATCAATAAATACTTCCACCGACGTATCCAACATATATGGAGGCTTCGGTTCATAAGTTCCATGAATGTTGCCGGTGCATTAGTTAATCCGAAAGACATAACCAAAAATTCGTAATGTCCATATCCCGTCCTGAATGCTGTCTTGAGAATATCACCTTCTTTAATCTTCATGATGATAGCGTCGAGATCGATCTTAGAAAATACCTTCGCTCCTTGTACCTGGTCGAACAAGTCACCGATCCGAGGGTAGTGGATATCGATTCTTGATTGTCGGCTTATTCAACTCCCGATAGTCGATGCCTATTCGAGCGCTACCATCCTTCTTCTCTGGTATAAGGTCTTAAGAGCTTGTCTAGTTCCTTCATCTCTTATGATTTTCAAAGACTATTGCTAACAATCTCATATCTTGAAAAGTTCATTAGCTTATATTTCCTTTATCACTTCCGCTCTATCCCGATCTCTCTTTCATATACCTCAAAAAATATCTTGTGATTGTTACCTCATATCCCAAGTCTATCTATAAGCATTAGGGTATATGCTTATAAATTCATTAATTCATCTAAACTCTTTTGATCTTTTCTTAATCAATCACTCAACATTGGGCATAACTCAATTATCAAGGTATTAAATCGAGTACTACTTATGCCATGACTTTATCCTTGTATCCACTCTTAAATTTACCTTTAGGAATCTTCTACCTTGTCAAAATTCATACCGATATAGCCATCCTTAACTCTACTTGAGTGCTATCTATTTCTTTACTGGCTACTCTTAATAGTTCCCACATTTTCTCATGCACTCTTTTATAGACATGATTCATATCCATCCATTTAGCAATCTCAAAACAAATCCTCTATTACTTCATCTGAGGTTCATTGTCTATGACATTTAATCTGAATTTAATCATCTTTCTTCCAATAATTCCATTATCACTAAACATTTTTATCATCAAAGGTCAGGGAGTGTATGAATCAAAATGTTCATCCAAAAGTGATTCACTTCCTTTCGTCGATTTAGCATAATGACAAACACTTGCTTTATCTGGTGAACCTAGGTTTAAAGAATCAAGAGTAAATCTATAGTAATCCAACCGGCATCAAAAGATCGTTAAGTTGCACGGTGGTCCAAATACATGCAATAGAGGTTTTACAATTCTTAACCTCATGGTTACGGGTTCTATCGAATATATAATGCCATTGGTCAAGACACTACAGAGTAAATCTAGATAATGATTTCATACATCAGTAAATTAGGTACGAATCGGGAGAAAGATTTCGTACATCAATAAATCAGGTAAAATCGAAAAGATGTACGCTCAACATGATTAAACATTTAACTGTTCATTCAGTTCATATCTCTGTTCATGTTGTTGATCATGAGAGTGGCTCAGTTTGGTAAGTATGTGCATCCTCTATAATCATAAGAGTAAATCAATAATGCACCGCATTCTATATAAACATATCTACTTACATGGCCATTATCCTCTTATCTCTGTTTGGATTTAGCCCGAGATCTTTTCCTTTATCTCTACAGGGGTTTTGGCATTACTAGCTATTTTCCTTCTTCCTCTGTGTTACATCGAATTTCACATCTTGTGAGTACCAACTCGATATTCTAATTTTCTGTTGTACAGATGCTTCCTTCTTTGCATTGTACTATATCCTAGTATACTTGGATAACTACCCAACTTATAGATAATACCCTATATTGTTTGTTTATTAGGATAATTTTTGGTCTTCCCTTTACTATGTGAGTGTATAAAAATGGTTTTACCTTTTATATGTACATTATTGTCATGTTTTAAGTTCTGTCTCAACCATCACTTATGCTTATAATGTATTAATATTACTGTTTTTATTTTTTTTATCCTAACTCAGTTCACTATTGTCTTGAATGTATGATAGTTCAGCGGACAAGGCCTGAGATGCTCTGATACCAAGTTGTCACACCCCAATTCCACACATTTCAGAATGGTGTGATGAACCGCTAAATAACCAACGGTTCAACCAGGATCTCAAATAGGCTATCCCCGCGTTACCTGAACCTTCATACACTCACCATCATAATCAGAGTAAATACACAATAGCGGAAGTCTTATAAATAAATGAACTGAGAACTAAAATGATATCCATAAATAATAGCAAATTATTCTGTGTTTAACTGAGACATAAATATTTAAGTACCAAATACATGTCTTATAAATCCAATAAAGAAACCTATAAAAATATCTAGTCAAATACACACGAGTTGCACTCGCAAGAGGAGTCGTGTGTATCATCTTCAGCTCCAACGTCCATTGCTGCTACCGTCCCGTACATAGGAGTATTCATGTAGTCTTCAACTGTGTAACCTGCATCATCAACTAAAAATATTCGACGTCGAGGGGTGAGCACACAACACGGCTCAGTGAGTAGCCAAAACAATGCAACATTACATATGCATGCACATTCATTTATCTCTTTGGTCTGGTTTATAGTTTGCAATGCGCAATAGAAAGGTTGGGTGGTCAAAGGTTAACGTTTATTGACACCGCCTCTATACAAGCCACCCGAAGGTTAACGTTTATCGTCGTCCCCATCCACTCTACCATAACATTATACAACAAAGGTTAACGTTTATTGCTATATAATGCTATACCAACACGTAAGCCCCTCGTTAGCGAGGGCTTGCAAACCGGGCTCGCTACTAACCAATCCTAATGCCAAACAAGTGTATCCAAGGCCTCACCCCAAGCATCCCTCGAATGTCCATAGAGATAGAGCTAAGGCCCCCGGTAGAGTCAGAGACTACAAGGACCGAGACCACCTCCCCTGATACCCTACGACACAATAGTTCTGCTAAGGTAATGGCGATACGACGATGTCAATGCACAAGACTTGAGTTAGAGATAGAGCTAAGAGCGAGACCCGCCAAAGGTTAACGTTTATTGACGTTCTCATCACACCTCCCCTGATACTCGCTCGCATCAAGTACATCAACCACACACATACAAGCACATGCCTATTCCTATCATCATCATCATCATCATGTTATAAACAATAAAGTAAATATGCATGAACAAGTAATAGAAATATTGGATGGCATGCTGTATGCACATTACAAACATATTCGCATAGAATCAAACATGGCATAGGACTCAAGAATTAGAAAACAGTTTATTATTAACCGATTTAGTTTGGAGTTAAGGTTCCTCACCTTAGTTTGCTATAAAATACTTTTTCCAAGCTTTAAAATCACCTCTACAGTGTTATTATAATGCTAGCAAACCTAACAAAGTCGATGGAATTTAATTAGAATTAATTCCGAATTTAAAAACCATGCTGTTAACTGAGGGTCGATCAGAGGGTCGATGCTCAGGATACATAGGGTCGATGGGTCTATCGACCCTACCCTCCTGTCCCGAACTTCCCGAATGCCGAGGGTCGATGGTCGAGGTGCCTAGGGTCGATGGGTCTATCGACCACGTGTGCGACCCTCGGTGCACTCGGTCCAATTTCCACTTTTTAATTCATTCTTCATGTTTGGGGTCCTATGGCTTGCTTTCTCATTCCATTAAACATTCATTCCATGGTCTAAAACCATGATTCATCCTCCTAGATGGCTTTCATGCATTATCCTAGGTTTTTCCATGAAAACCTAACCATGAATGGATGGTTTGGGTTTCTCCGAAATCCTACACTCAACCATATCTAACCTAAGGTCTGTAGAAACTCATGGAATTAGTATCCATACCTGAGAAGATTACTTTTCTCTGGAAATTCTTCTCCTTTTTGCTAAGTCTTCTTCCTTGCCTCCTTTCTTCCTCTTTTCCTTCTTCTCTCTTTCTCTCAATTCAATTAGGGTTGTGAAAGGAGTGAAAGTGGCTTAGGGACGTCCTTTAAATAGAGTAGGAATGTCCTATAATAGTCCCATTGAGATTTGGAAAGAATCCCAATCGAAAATTAGGAAATTTCCTAAGTAAGTGAGGGTCGATGAGAGGGTCGATGATCCCGTCGACCCCGTGGTCTCGACACCGTCCGACCCTCTCCCAACTTTTAAGGGTCTGGGTTTCTGATTTGGGAGGGTCGACCCTGTTTAGCTGGGTATGCGACCCTTCCTCTATTTTAAGTGTTTTTGGGTCGATTTGATACTTGGGATCTCGCTCTCCTTCACGCCCTTGGTCCATTTGACTCGACCATGATGGGTGAACCTGGTTCAAGGTGGTAAGACCGGGTTAGTTTGACATGGGTCTTACAACTCCCCCAACTTATAAAAATTTCGTCCTCAAAATTGGACAAATCAAATAAATGAGGGTATTGCTTCCGCATAGCATTTTCTTCTTCCCATGTAACTTCTTCCATGTCTCTACTTTTCCATGTGACCTTAACATAGTAGATATCTCTGTTGCGTAGACGTTGAACCTTTCGACTAGTGATTTCCGTTGGTGTTACTTCAAATGTCAAATCATCAGTCAATTCTGGAAAATCCACTGTCAAAACATGCGTTGGGTCTTTGACATACTTCTTCAGTAAGGAAATGTGAAATACGTCATGCACACTTGACATAGATGGTGGTAGTGCTAATCGATAAGCTACTTTTCCACACTTAGCAGAATTTCATATGGCCCGACATATCTTGGACTTAGTTTCCCTTTTTGTCCGAACCTTTTCAATCCTCGCATAGGCGATACCTTCAAAAATACTTTATCACCTATGGCGAACTCTAGATCTCTTCGTCGAGTATCCGCATATTGCTTCTGACGGTTCTGAGCTGTTCTTACTCTTTCCTTGATAATGTCGACCACTCGACAAGTCTCTTCAACAAATTCTGGTCCAACAATACTACGTTCTCCAACTTCATTCCAAAACAAAGGAGTTCGACACTTTCTGCCATACAGTGCTTCATAAGGTGACATCTGTATAGTAGCCTGATAGCTATTGTTATAAGCGAACTCGATCAATGGTAACCTTTCATCCCATGATCCCTTGAAATCAATTACACATGCTCGTAGCATATCTTCTAGAATCTGAATTGTGCGCTCGACCGCCCATCCGTCGGGTGGAATGCAGTACTGAACTTCAACATTGTACCCATAGCCTTTTGCAATCCTTCCCAAAACTTGGAAGTAAATCGTGGATCTCTATCCGACACAATAATTTATGGTACACCATGTAAGCAAACAATGTTATCCACATACAGCTTCGCTAACCTTTCCAGTGTATACTGAGGTCGTAAAGGTATGAAGCGAGCTGTTTTACTCAGACAGGTCCACAATCACCCAAACTCGCGGCTTACTACTCGAGGAGTCAATGGTGTCCCGTAACGAGTCCACAGTGATGCAGCCCCCATTTCCATGC
>JAMYWD010002098.1:0-13891 GCA_028583415.1 Protea cynaroides
TGTCACACCCCAATTCCACACTGTTCACAATGGTGTGATGAACCGTTTAAATAAACAACGGCTCAACCAGGATCTCAAATAGGTTATCCCCACGTTATCCAAACTTAACACGCATCCACAATCATAATCAGAGTAATACACAATAGCGGAAAATTTATAAATAATATGAACTGAGAACTAAAATGATATCCATAAATAATAGCAAATTATTCTGTGTTTAACTGAGACATAAATATTTAAATACCAAATACATGTCTTATAAATCCAATAAAGAAACCTACGAAAAATATCTAATCAAATACACACGAGTTGCACTCGCAAGAGAGATCGTGTGTATCGTCTTCAGCTCCAACTTCCATAGCTGCTACAGTTCCATACGCTGACAGGTTCATATAATCTTCAACTGTATATCCTGCATCATCAACTAAAAATATTCGACGTCGAGGGGTGAGCACACAACACGGCTCAGTGAGTAGCCAAAACAATGCAACATTACATATGCATGCAAAAAAAATCAATTTATATCTTTGGTCTTGGTTTATAGTTTGCAATGTGCAATAGAAAGGTTGGGTGATCAAAGGTTAACGTTCATTGATACCGCCTCTATACACAGGGTGTGGAAGCCCGCCCGAAGGTTAACGTTTATCGTCGTCCCCATCCACCCTACCATAACATTATACAACAAAGGTTAACGTTTATTGCTATATAATGCTATACCAACATGTAAGCCCCTGTTAGCGAGGGCTTGCAAACTGGGCTCGCTGCTAACCAATCCTAATGCCAAACAGTGTATCCAAGGCCTCACCCCAGCATCCTTCAGAATGCCCATAGAGATAGAGCTAAGGCCCCCCGGTAGAGTCAGAGACTACAAGGACCGAGACCACCTCCCCTGATAGATACCCTACGACATAATAGTTCCGCTAAGGTAATGGCGATACGACGATGTCAATGCACAAGACTTGAGTTAGAGATAGAGCTAAAGTGTTGAGACCCGCCAAAGGTTAACGTTTATTGACGTTCTCATCACACCTCCCCTGATACTCGCTCGCATCAAGCACACCAACCACACACATACAATCACATGCCTATTCCTATCATCATCATCATCATCATGTTATAAACAATAAAATAAATATGCATGAACAAGTAATAGAAATATTGGATGGCATGCTGTATGCACATTACAAACATATTCGCATAGAATCAAACATGGCAAAGGACTCAAGAAAAGAAAACAGTTTATTATTAACCAATTTAGTTTGGGGTTAAGGTTCCTCACCTTAGCTTGCTAAAAGATATTTTTCCAAGCTTTAGAATCACCTTTATAATGTTATTATACTGCTAGCAAACCTAACAAAGTCGATAGAATTTAATTAGAATTAATTCAGAATTTAAAAACCATTCGTCACCGGGTCGATGCTAGGGTCGATGCTAGGGTCGATGGGTCTATCGACCCTCCCTCCATCCCCCGAACTTCCCGAATGCCGAGGGTCGATGGTCGAAACACCCCCACCACCTAGGGTCGGATGGGTCGGATGGTCAATCGACCCGGTCGACCCTGTGACTCAGCTCCACTTTACCATTTTCGTGTTTGGGGTCCTATGACTTGCTTCCTACATTCACCCAACACTCATTCCATGGTCTAGAACCATGTATAAACCATCTAAATAGTTTTCGTGCATCCTCCTATGGTTTTCCATGAAAACCTAACCATGGATGGATGGTTTGGGTTTCTCCGAAATCCTACACTCAACCATATCTAACCTAAGGTCTGTAGAAACTCATGGAATTAGTATCCATACCTGAGAAGATTACTTTTCTCTGCAAATTCTTCTCCTTTTTGCTAAGCCTTCTTCCTAGCCTCCTTTCTTCCTCTTTTCCTTCTCCTCTCTTTCTCTCAATTCAATTAGGGTTGTGAAAGGAGTGAATGTGGCTTAGGAACGTCCTTTAAATAGACTAGGAATGTCCTATAATAATCTCATTGAGATTTGGAAAGAATCCCAACCGAAAATTAGGAAATTTCCTAATTTCAGTTTCGTCAGAAACCGAGGGTCGATGGGAGGGTCGATGATCCCGTCGACCCTAGGGTCTTAAGCTGTCTGACCCTCCCTTCAAATCTGAGGGTCTGACATTCTGTTTTGGGAGGTCCGACCCTACTTCACTGGGTGTGCGACCCTCCCCTAAAATTAAGTGTTTTTGGGTTGATTTTATACCTGGGATCTCGATCTCCTTCATGCCCTTGGTCCATTTGACTTGACCATGATGGGTAAACCTGGTTCAAGATGGTAAGACCGGGTTAGATTGACACGGGTCTTATAGGTTTCCCCACAGTGCTGCGACCGTTACTATGACCGGTCAGCTCTGTGAGATGTGTTTTTCCATTGTTGGTTTTCTGACCAACGTAAATCTATTCTAACTAAAACCGAATATCGTATAGGACCTTGTGATAGCACATTTGGACCTTGTGATGCGGAGCGAACAATCAATCAAGCGTCAGGTGAGGGAACAAGACCTAAACTAATTGGATAATAAAAAGTTATTTTTGCTTATTGAGTCCGATACCATGATTGATTGATTCTATGCGTGTATGCGTGTATTGTGCATTTAATATGTCATCCATTACTGTTCATGCATATTTAATTTTGTTTATTTATAACATGATGATGATGATGAAGCTAGGAATAGGCATGTGAATGCTTGTGTGTGGTTAGCGTACTTGATGCGAGTAGGTGTAAACACCCCATTTTTGCCACCCTCGGCAAAAATGAACCAATATGCAGGTTTCTGACCTTTAACCCAAAGATTTGTGATTTTTCATTGATCCCCACAGTAGGGTCATGGGCTATTATCTGCATAGATGCATAGGTCATAGAATTATCTTCGAAACGAGACCAGAATTGCTCAATTCCGATATCAAATGAGGAAGATATGACCATTTTAGTCGGATGATACATATAAGGGAGGTTTCTGAAATTATTATAAATAATCCCAGGGGCCTTCATGCAAATTATCCTAAGTCGGATCGTTTGAATTTCAAATCATCATATCTTGATCATCCGACATCGGATTCAGATGATTCCAAGACCATTATTCTTCATTCATGATGTTCTACAAAGTGGACGTAAAAAATCCCGGGTAGAAGTCACCAGTGGGTCCCATGCAAACTTGCATGCAAAATGATCGTTAGAACTTCAAAGCTTCATATCTTTCCCGTTCTATATCGGATTCAGATGATCCCAAAACCATTATTCTTCATTCATGATGTTCTACAAAGTGGACGTAAAAAATCCCGGGTAAAAGTCACCAGTGGGTCCAATGCAAACTTGCATGCAAAATGATCGTTAGAACTTCAAAGCTTCATATCTTTCCCGTTCTACATCGGATTTAGATGATTCCAAGACCATTATTCTTCATTCATGATGTTCTACAAAGTGGACGTAAAAAATCCCGGGTAGAAGTCACCAGTGGGTCCCATGCAAGCTTGCATGCAAAATTATCGTCAGAACTTCAAAGCTGCATATCTTTTCCGTTCTTCATCAGATTCAGGTGATTCCAGTCTCATTATGTTCCATTTTTAGTGCTCTAGAAAGTGGACGTAAAATATTTTCGGTAGAAGCCTCCGAAGGATCTCATGCAGAATGGTCAATCAAATTATCGATAATTGGTCCGCTTAAACTTCAAAAATTCATAAGTTGATCATTTTACTTCCAAATGAGGTGATTCAAGTTCCTATATTCCTCATTTTTAATGTTCTACAAAATGAATGCAAAAAATTTGGAATAGAGGCCATCGGAAAATTCCATGCGGGATAACAGTAGAAATGACC
Organism: Protea cynaroides; assembly: GCA_028583415.1. Lineage (NCBI taxonomy): Eukaryota > Viridiplantae > Streptophyta > Magnoliopsida > Proteales > Proteaceae > Protea > Protea cynaroides. The sequence goes on from JAMYWD010002098.1 coordinate 3,827, forward strand.
CGTGAAATGACAAGGGGAGAAACCCAGTTAATTTCAATTAGTCCAGTCAACTCAGTTCAAACCAGTTTTGGTCCAACTCAGCTTAACCCAAGCTAGTCTTGACCCAACCCAGTCAATCCTTGTCAATTCAGACCGATTCATGTTGGTGCTTATGCATGTATTTCTTTTATATATTATTTATATGTTTATATAATATATAATATATTATAGTATATCATATAATATATACATATGTCTTATATGTATATTATATTGTATATATTAATATATTAATATATTATATATTCATATATTTTATATAAAAAGGAAGTAGGATCTGAATAAAATCTAAAAGGGAAGGATGAGAGAGAAGAGAAAGAGGAGACGTAATTAGGGTTCTTTTTTCTTTTTGGAAGGAAATCAGAGAGATTGAGAGAGAAAATCTCGATTTTGGAGTAAATCTAAATGAAAAAAAGGGAAAAAGGGATAGAGAGGAGACGTAAAAGGAGAAGGGGGTTAGGGTTTCTAAGGGAATCCAAAAGATTTTGTTGGAAAAAAAAAAGAAAAGAAGAAAGAGAAAAAACGTGAGCTTTTCTAAGGGAATCCAAAAGATTTTGTTGGAGAAAAAAAAAGGGAAAGAAGAAAGAGGAAAAAATGTGGGCTTTTCTAAGATAAACAAAAAGATTTTGTTAGAGAAAAAAAAGGGGAAAGAAGAAAGAGGAAAACGTGAGCTTTTCTAAGGGAATCCAAAAAGATTTTGTTGGAGAAAAAAAAGGGAAAGAAGAAAGAGGAAAAAACATGGGCTTTTCTAAGATAAACAAAAAGATTTTTTGGATTTCCAAAAGAGAATAAAAGAAAAGGAAAAAACGTGAATGAAGGGTGTTTTCTTTTGGGGGCTAGGTTTTGGGAGAAAAAGGAGGGAAGAAGAGAGAAAAAAGGAGGAAACGTGAGCTTCTCTAGGGGGGCTCGGTTTTGGAAGAAAAAAAGGGAGAAGAGAGAGAAAGGATGGAAAGAAAAGGAGGAAACGTGAGCTTCTCTAGGGGGGCTCGGTTTTGGGAGAAAAGAAAGGGAGAAGAGAGAGAAAAGAGGGAAAGAAAAAGGAGAATTAGTAGGGGTTTTGAGGTTTTTCTTTTGGGTCTTTTTCCAAAGAGAAAAAAAAGGGAAAAGAGACAAAAAAAATTGTGAAAGGCTGCTCACGTTTTTGGGAGAAAAAGAAGGGAAAAAGAGAAAAAAAGGGGGAAAGGGAAAAAAAAAAAAAAGTGAAAGGCTGCTCACGTTTTTGGGAGGAAAAGAAGGGAAGAAAAGAGAAAAAAAAAAAGGGGGAAAAGAAAAAAAACCTGAAAGGCCTTTGTGGCTCACGTTTTTGAGAGAAAAAGAAGGGAAGAAGAGAGAAAAAAAGGAGGAAACGTGGGCTTTCTTAGGGGGGTTCGGTTTTGGGAATCCGAAAGCTAAAGAAAGCTGAAGAGAGGAGAAGAAGAAGAGCAGAAGGTTCAGGGATCTGCAAACCAGGTAAACCCTCTCCTCTTTCATTCTTTTTATTATCAATACCACCATTCATTTACCTGATTCGGTGTACCACTGTAACATCCTATCACCTGCAGCCATTATCCCAACTCGCTACTCCATATCCATTACAATCCCCCTTGATCCGTAAATTTATCACCTAATCTTCTCTCCCATGAAATTGAGTTTTTTTGGATGATTATTTTTGTTTGATCATATGATGCCATGAAATGGTCATATGATTTGAGTCATTGATGTTAATCTGATGAGGATGTAATTTGAGCCATTGATATTGAATGAATTTTAATTTGATCAATTGTGAGCCATATGATTCGAAATATTAAGGTGATTGATCTAGCCTTTGATTTAGATTTTCCTTAAGTGATTGATCATGGCCTCTGATTATGAATTTTATGAGATAAAATTTGGCCATCGATCTTGGATGCTTTAATGATAAAATCGGGTCATTGATCTTGGATGTTTGAATTAGAAAATCTGGACCATTGATTTTAGATATATTGATGCTTGATCAAAACCAATGGATCTTCATTATGAGTGTCTTAAATGAATCTGAATCGTCGGATCTTCACTATGAATGTTTTAAATGCATCTAAACCATTAGATTATCATCATGATTGATTTCAAAGCATCTGAACGGTTAGATTACCATTAATGGTGATTTATACCATTGAATTTTTCATCATGAGTGTTTTTTTTAGATACACTGCCATGTTTGAATGCTCATTGCCATAGTTGGATGCTTATTGCCATAATTAGGGTAGAAAACCCTAAAATGGAAAGAAACTAACATTTAGGGTAGAAAACCCTAAGATGGAAAGAAAATAATAATTAGGGTAGAAAACCTTAAAATGGAAAGAAAGTAATATTTAGGGTAAAAAAACCCTAATGGAAAGAAAATAATAATTAGGGTAGAAAACCCTAAAATGGAAAGAAATTAACATTTAGGGTAGAAAACCCTAAGATGGAAAGAAAATAATAATTAGGGTAGAAAACCCTAAAATGGAAAGAAAGTAACAGTTAGGGTAGAAAACCCTAAAAAATGGAAATAAAATAGTAATTAGGGTAGAAAACCCTAAAATGGAAAGAAAGTAACATTTAGGGTATAAAACCCTAAGATGGAAAGAAAATAATAATTAGGGTAGAAAACCCTAAAATAGAAAGAAAGTAACATTTAGGGTAGAAAACCCTGAGATGGAAAAAAAATAATAATTAGGGTAGAAAACCCTAAAATGGAAAGAAAGTAACATTTAGGGTATAAAACCCTAAGATGGAAATAAAATAATAATTAGGGTAGAAAACCCTAAAATGGAAAGAAAGTAACATTTAGGGTATAAAACCCTAAGATGGAAAGAAAATAATAATTAGGGTAGAAAACCCTAAAATGAAAAGAAAGTAACATTTAGGGTAGAAAACCCTAAAAAATGGAAAGAAAATAACAATTACGGTAGAAACCCTAAAATGGAAAGAAAGTAACATTTAGGGTAGAAAACCCTAAGATGGAAATAAAATAATAATTAGGGTAGAAAATCCTAAAATGGAAAGAAAGTAACATTTAGGGTAGAAAACCCTAAGATGGAAAGAAAATAATAATTAGGGTAGAAAACCCTAAAATGAAAAGAAAGTAACATTTAGGGTAGAAAACCCTAAAAAATGGAAAGAAAATAACAATTACGGTAGAAAACCCTAAAATGGAAAGAAAGTAACATTTAGGGTAGAAAACCCTAAGATGGAAAGAAAATAATAATTAGGGTAGAAAACCCTAAAATGGAAAGAATGTAACAATTTGGGTAGAAAACCCTAAAAAATAGAAATAAAATAATAATTAGGGTAGGAAACCCTAAAATGGAAAGAAAATAACAATTAGGGTAGAAAATAGCATACTAGATCATGCCATGTAGGCTCTTGCCTTATTTGCATTACATGTCATATTTGAAAGATTTTTAAACAATCTTACTGTTTGTGAATTTCTTGTCATAAATGTTTTATGTGCCATATTTAGATAGAATATTCTATTTTTTTGGCAATAACTTATTTTATGCAACACCCTACTCAAACCGCCATATCTGCACATTTCTAGAAGACAATCTAGGCGTGGGGACTTGCATTTAGGCACCCACATTCTTGGGAAGGGCATAATGGGAATAATAAAACCTTAATAAAGAAAGAGAATTCTTTGCCAAACCTTCCCAAATTAGAATTCAGAATGAAAAGGGTAATTTAGGACGATTTGCCCCTCGGCAAACCCTAAACCTAGAATAGGTTCTAAACCCTAAACCTAGAATAGGTTCTCAACCATTAACCTAGAACAGGTTATCCAGTTCGAACTACGCGGATTCTGATTCCTAGGGCAAACCCTAGGATACGTAGGCTATTTGGGAGAAACCCAAATTCGGATCTACAAATTTAGTCCACTCGGACTATCCATAGATCTACTAGGATATCCATTCCCATTTCAGCGGGACCCGGGGGGAGGGACTACGCGCGGGATTCGGATTCCAGGGCAAACCCAAGGAAAGGAGGCATGGGGGGAAAACAAAAATTCGGATCCACAAATTTAGTCTACTCGGACTATCCATAGATCCACTAGGATATCCATTCCCATTTCAACCTAGAGCCCGGACTACGCGGATTCTGATTCCTAGGGCAAACCCTAGGATACGTAGGCTATTTGGGAGAAACCCAAATTCGGATCCACAGCTTAGTCCACCCGGACTATCCATAGATCCACTAGGATATTATCCATACTTTAGTCCACTCGGACTATCCATAGATCCACTAGGATATCTATCCATATTCTAATCCAAAAAGGGTTATCCAAACCTTAGTCCACTCGGACTATCCATAGATCCACTAGGATATCACCCATATTTTAATCCAAATAGGGTTATCCTGCCTGAACTACGCGGATTCTGATTCTTAGGTCAAACTTAGGATACATAGGCTATTTGGGAGAAACCCAAATTCGGTTCCACACCTTAGTCCACTCGAACTATCCATAGATCCACTAGGATATCTATCCATATTCCAACCCAAAAGAGGTTATCCAAATCTTAGTCCACTTGGACTATCCATAGATCCTCTAGGATACTTACCCACATTTTGACCCAAATAGGGTTATCCATTCCCGAACTACGCGGATTCTTATTCCTAGGTCAAACCCTAGGATACGTAGGCCATTTGGGAGAAACCCAAATTTGGATCCACAATTTAGTCCACTTGGACTATCCATAGATCCACTAGGATATCCCCTATATTTTAACCCAAATAGGGTTATCCACACTTTTAGTCCACTTGGACTATCCATAGATCCACTAGAATATTTATCCACATCTTAGTCCACTTGGACTATCCATAGATCCACTAGGATATTATTCACATTCCAACCCAAATAGGGTTATTCTTAGATCCACTAGGACTATCTATCAGTCCACATGGACTATCCAGATCCTAACCCATAGGATTCCACAGCCATTCAAGCATAAATTTCAACTTGAACAAATAAACTTAATCATGCACAAGCATAAATCACATCCATAAACTTTAATCACACCTGAACTACGATGGTGAACCTGATTTTCGGAATAATTCCGTGATACGTAGGCAATCTGATGGATACAGATTCGGTTCAATGATATCAAACCACTTGGTTTGGTTTGGTTTAACAAATAGAGTCTAGCATAGGAAAGGTATAGGAGACCGATTTCGATCGGGCGATTTAGGTGCCTAACCCCTTCCCATAACCGTAACCTGACACTTACCCAATCTCTGATGGACCAAAAATCCAATCTAAGGGTCATGAGTCAATCGAAGTCTTACCTTGGGGTGAGATTTCACATTTCTAAGGTCATAGACCTAAATCTAGGTGGCGACTCCAAAAGATTTCCATCTTTGTCCTCAAAGTGGCGACTCCACTGGGGATATAAATGTCAAACTCCTAAATGAAAACTTTTCTTGTATGAATTGGATGCTAGATTTTAGGATACTATATTTATGCTTGTATATTATTGCTTTGGGGGGAATGGGTTCAGTCAGACATTCGTGCGAGTAGCCGAACCAGGTCCCATGTATATGGGGCAGCCCGCTAGGAGAAACACACAACCTTGGCCTGTACTTTGTGAGACCACGATCGGTGAGCAGCCTCTAACGAGCGTTTCTTGGGTCCGCCTGGGAATGCGTTATGCTACTCCACGTCGCTTGGATCCTTGCAACATAGTATATAAAGGGAATGGGGGCCCATTATTCATCGAGCATTTGGTGATAGGTTACCCCATCCTCGTCAAGGTGGCCTTTTCTGTCCTAACCCAGATTGTAGCCCAATGTTTGTTATTTTTTGGTTCATCCCTGAACCGACCCAGTAAAATCGGCTTAACCATGACATCCATGTTCGAGACGGCGAAGTTCTGCCCGTTTTTGTCCTCGACTGGTCAACATGTTAGATTCTACACGATGAACATCTTGAACTCTCAGCCATTGGGAGTATGAGGTATGTATACACCTGTTCTACATCATAGTAGACGGTCACTATACACCCTCCATTAAGTAAGCTCGATGTGTCGAATCTCTCATTGTTAACACGTCGATTTCAAAAAATGAACAGAAAATCCCTGTCAAGACATAGATACTGTAGTACCTACATGCAAATTTCGGGACGAAATTTCTTTTAAGGGTGGTGGAGTTGTAAGACCCGCACTCTGAAAACCCGGTCTAACCTTGGTTTTGTATCGTGACAGGTCTTCCGATCATCACCGAGCCAGACGGGGCAAGCGGATAACAAACAGGTACAAAATTGGACCAAAGTCGACCAATTATGCCTGATTTTAGATACCGGTTGATGGTACCGGATGATGGTACCGGTCGACCGGTATGGCCTGCACAGCTATGTGCGGGAATTTGGAAATTGGTCTCTGCGGGTCTCGCTTTCCTGATTTCGAATCCTAGAAGTTTCCTAATCCTAGTAGGGTTACTAAACCCTATTTTTAGCCTATAAATACACCCTTAAAACCCCTCAAATCCTTTCCATTGTCTCTCACAAACCCTAGAGAAGAGAAAGAGCTTGGAAAGGAGAAGGAGCTAGGAAGAAGAAGGAGGTGCCGCCATTACCGTTTGACGAAGCTCTCGCTACGCCTGTCAACGGTAAGTGTTTGAATCCCTCTTCTTACCCTATGATAGTTGTGTGGGTGGATCAATACCATGCAAAGTAGGTATTGATCTAAAACCCTTAATTGGCCAATAAACCCTAAGTTGCCGTCAAACCCTAGATTTGAGTTTCGAGATGATATTCACCGAAACGAGACTTGAATGAGTTGGGGATAACTCTAACTCAAAGCCTAGACTTAGAATGGATAGAGGAAACCCTGAGAATCCATGGAGGATGATCGACGACAGTCAAAGAACCCATGTATGGTCTTCCGGAGACATACCGGTCGACTATACCGGTTGCACATAGTGCGACCGGTATGTTGCGACCGCTACCTCTCGGGAGGTTGTTTGTGGGGGACCGGCTGACCATACCGGTCGCCAGTCTTTTCCACAGAGCTGCGACCGGTACATGCCACCGGTCAGCTCTGTGAGGATATTTGTAACCCTGTTGGTTTCCGACCAACATGAAACTCTAAGAATGTTATTTTAATGAAACCCTAATAATATTGTAGGACTTTGTGACTTATCGTTTGGACCTTACGACGTGGAGCAAGTTAACGAACGAGCGTCAGGTAAGGGAATCTGACCTAAACCTAATAATTAATGGACAGTAAATCGTTGTTAATCATTGAATATCTATGATGTGATGTTTGTGCATATTCACATGCCATCCTTTACTTTCAGTTATTATTATTGTTCATGCATTCATAGGATGTGATTGTTAGGCATGTGATTGTTTTCGTTGGTGTGTGGAGTGGGGCATGGGCCTGGGATCGCTCTTCACACTGGCACTTTTTGTAGTATTATGTCTTAACATGCTTGGTATGGGTGGGGTATCAGGGGAAGATCGTGGTACGGTGGTCTCCGATATTGATGCCGGCCATCGTTGTGTGGTACTGAGGATTCCGAGTCGATGCTGGCTTGTCCACGATGCTTTAGCTCTATCTCTATGCCGTAGGGAGTTATGTTGGGATAGGGTCTACCTGCGTATTGTTTCTATCCTAGTGGGTTAGTTGCGGATAGGGTATCAGGGGGAGGTGAGGTGTGGTGGTCTCCGACCCGGCCTGCACGCTCTAGCTCTATCTCTATGCCATAGACGGGCTGTCTTGGGATAGAGCATACATTGTTGACATATAGGATTGGTTAGTTGCGAGCCCGGTTTGCGAGCCCCGGCCGATAGGGGGCTTAGGTACTGGTATGGGTAGAGTATCGGGGAGGTGCGGGTATACCTTAGCTCTATCTCTATTCCATGATGGGTGCATGTGGGTTGGTGGTAGTGTGATTACTGTGCGACGCCACATACTCGTGTATAGAGGTGCGGGGGCCACCAAACCTTTCTATAGCACATTGCAAACTTAAAACCAGACCACAGCATAAAATGATTGTTACTCATGCATAATCTTGTGAAACTGTCTGATTGCCTTACTGAGCTGTGTTGTGTGCTCACCCTTTGTACGTACATTGTTTTTAGATGTTGATGCAGGTTACACTGTGGATGACTATGTGAACGCTCCGGCGTATGGAGGTGTGACTGCTCTAGATGTGCAAGCAGGAGAGGACAAGCATGACGCTTCATGCGAGTGCCCTTTCTGCGTGTACCTTTGATTTGTTTTATTTATTTATTTCAGTTATTTTTTATTGGATTAAAGGGATGTAAAAGATTATTATCCTATGTGTTTGAATTTGAATAATGGGATATTTATTTAAATTATCATTAGATACTCAGTTCATTTTATTTAAAGTCTTCCGCTGTATATTTATATTCTGATTGTGGTTATGTGTAATTGGTTTGTATGGGTGGACACGGCCTATTCGAGATCCTGGTGTGAACCGTTGGTTCAATGACGGTTTCACTCACACCGTTCTGGTTGGATCAGAATTGGGGTGTGACAGATACCATGGTCAAGAAGAAATTTACTAGTTTGTTCATCTATGAACCGCTTTTGCTAACCATCCCTAATAAGGACGACGGATTAATATATCCATTTCAATTTCATCGAATTCGGTAATCCAATTGGCCAGACCTTGGTACCACTGATTATCTATTTTGGAATCATGAGGTCCCAAGACTAAACACATGGCTTAATCAAATTCAATTAAATTGACTTGGATAATGTTTACCCAATCGCCCTTATGAGGGATCTAACTCTTGTTTAGTTGAGTCATCCTTGATTGTGCATGTGACTTCTTCTACTCCCCTAGATGTCTAGAATCTCAATATTCCTCCATTGGATTTCAATGCCTTTGGAAAAGTGAATCAAACTGCAACTATATCCACCCTTTTAGGGTGATAGGCCCCTACAATTAGGGAATTGTCTTGATCTCCCATCTTGAGATCCATCCATATTATCTTTCTAAATGAATAAATGGAAGTCATGAATCTAGATCTTGATTGAACATCAAATTTTGTAAGAAAGAAGAAAAGATTCAGCCCCTTGGCAAATCCAATCATAGTTCTCGATTCATCTCTGAATTAAGGAAAGATTCAGCCCCTAGGCAAATCCAATCAATGTTCCCTATTCACCTTTGAATTAAGGAAAGATTCAGCCCCTAGGCAAATCCAATCATAGTTCTCAATGTACCTCAGAATTAAGGAAAGACTCAGCCCCTAGGCAAATCCAATCATAGTTTTTTATTCACTTTTGAATTAAGGAAAGATTCAGCCCCTAGGCAAATCCAATCACTGTTCTCAATTCATCTCATAATCAAGGAAAGATTCAGTCCCTAGGCAAATCCAATCATAGTTCTTGATTCACCCTTGAATTATGGAAAGATTCAGCCCCTAGGCAAGTCCAATCAATGTTCCCTATTCACCTTTGAATTATGGAAAGATCCAGCCCCTAGGCAAATCCAATCATAGTTCTCGATTCATCTCTGAATTAAGGAAAGATTCAGCCCCTAGGCAAATCCAATCAATATTCCCTATTCACCTTTGAATTAAGGAAAGATTCAGTCCCTAGGCAAATCCAATCAATATTTCCTATTCACCTTTGAATTAAGGAAAGATTCAGCCCCCAAACAAATCCAATCATTGTTCCCTATTACCTTTGAATTAAGGAAAGGTTCAGCCCCTAGGCAAGTCCAATCATTATTTCGGTTCATCCAGAATTAAGGAAAGATTCAGCCCCTAGGCAGATTCAATCACATTCAGTTCATCTCAGTATCAAAGAAATATTCAATCCCAGATTCAATCACCATTTTTGGTTCATCTCAGAACTGAAGAAAGGTTCAGCCCCTAGGCAGGTTCAATCATCATTTTGGTTCACCCATAATTAAGGAAAGATTCAGTCCCTAGGCAGATTCAATTACATCCAGTTCATCTCAGAATCAAAGAAATATTTAGCCCTAGATTCAACCACCATTTCTGGTTCAACTCAGAACTGAAGAAGGCTTTAATCCCTAGGCAGGTTCAATTATCACTCC
>JAMYWD010002099.1:0-13837 GCA_028583415.1 Protea cynaroides
AGATGGAAAATCTTTAGAAGTCGCCACCGAGATTTAGGTCTAGGACCTTGATATGTGAAATCTCACCCCAAGGTAAGACTTCGATTGACTCATGACCCTTAGATTGGATTTTTGGTCCATCAGAGATTGGGTAAGTGTCAGGTTACGGTTATGGGAAGGGGTTAGGTACCCAAACCGCCCGATCAAAATCGGTCTCCTATACCTTTCCTATGCTAGACTCTATTTGTTAAATTAAACCAAACCAAGTTTTTTGATATCATTGAACCGAATCTGTATCCATCAGATTGCCTACGTATTACGGATTTATTCCAAAAATCAGGTTCACCATCGTAGTTCAGGTGTGATTAAAGTTTATGGATGTGATTTATGCTTGTGCATGATTAAGTTCATTGTTCAAGTTGAAATTTATGCTTGAATGGTTGAGAAATCCTGTGGGATAGGATCTGGATAGTCCATGTGGACTGATAGATAGTCCTAGTGGATCTAAGAATAACCCTATTTGGGTTGGAATGTGGATAATATCCTAGTGGATCTATGGATAGTCCAAGTGGACTAAGGTGTGGATCCGAATTTGGGTTTCTCCCAAATGGCCTACATATCCTAGGGTTTACCCTAGGAATCAGAATCCGCGTAGTTCAGGAATGACGGGTGGATATCCTAGTGGATCTATGGATAGTCCAAGTGGACTAAGGTTTGGATAACCCCTTTTGGGTTGGAATATGGATAGATATCTTAGTGGATCTATGGATAGTCCGAGTGGACTAAGGTGTGGATCCGAATTTGGGATTCTCCCAAATGGCCTACGTATCCTAGGGTTTGCCCTAGGAATCAGAATCCACATAGTTCGGCCATGATGGGTAGATATCCTAGTGGATCTATGGATAGTCCGAGTGGACTAAGATGTGGATCCAAATTTGGGTTTCTCCCAAATAGCCTACGTATCCTAGGGTTTGCCCTAGGAATAAGAATCCGCGTAGTTCAAACTCTGGATTGAAATGGATGGGTATCCTAGTGGATCTATGGATAGTCCGAGTGGACTAAATGTGTGGATCCGAATTTGGGTTTCTCCCAAATAGCCTACGTATCCTAGGGTTTGTCCTAGGAATCAGAATCTGCGTAGTTCGAACTGGATAACCCTATTTGGGTCAAAATGTGGGTAAGTATCTTAGTGGATCTATGGATAGTCCGAGTGGACTAAGGTGTGAATAAATATCCTAGTGGATCTATGGATAGTCCAAGTGGACTAAATGTGTGGATAACCCTATTTGGGTTAAAATATGGGGGATATCCTAGTGGATCTATGGATAGTCCAAGTGGACTAAAGTGTGGATCCGAATTTGGGTTTCTCCCAAATGGCCTACGTATCCTAGGGTTTGACCTAGGAATCAGAATCCACGTAGTTCGGGATGGATAACCTGTTCTAGGTTAATGATTGAGAACCTATTCTAGGTTTAGGGTTTAGAACCTATTCTAGGTTTAGGATTTGCCGAGGGGCAAATCGTCCTAAATTACCCTTTTCATTCTGAACTCTAATTTTGGAAGGTTCGGCAAAGAATTCTCTTTATTTATTAAGGTTTTATTATTTCCATTATGCCCTTCCCAAGAATGTGGGTGTCTAAATGCATGTCCCCACACCTAGATTGTCTTCTAGAAGTGTGCAGATATGGCAGTTTGACTAGGGTGTTGCATAAAATAAGTTATTGCCAAAAATTAGAATATTCTATCTAAATATGGCACATAAAACATTTATGGCAAGAAATTCACATACAGTAAGATTGGTTAAAAATCTTTCAAATATGGCATGTATTGCAAATAAGGCAAGAGCCTATATGGCATGATCTAGTAGGCTATCTTCTAAGCATGGCAAGACCCTAATTGTTACTTTCTTTCTGTTTTAGGGTTTTCTACCCTAATTATTATTTTCTTTCCATCTTAGGGTTTTCTACCCTAAATGTTACTTTCTTTCCATTTTAGGGTTTTCTACCCTAATTATTATTTTATTTCCATTTTTTAGGGTTTTCTACCATTACTCTTACTTTCTTTCCATTTTAGGGTTTTCTACCCTAATTATTATTTTCTTTCCATCTTAGGATTTTCTACCCTAAATGTTACTTTCTTTCCATTTTAGGGTTTTCTACCCTAATTATTATTTTCTTTCCATCTTAGGGTTTTCTACCCTAAATGTTACTTTCTTTCCATTTTAGGGTTTTCTACCCTAATTATTATTTTCTTTCCATTCTTTAGGGTTTTCTACGCTAACTGTTACTTTCTTTCCATTTTAGGGTTTTCTACCCTAATTATTATTTTCTTTCCATCTTAGGGTTTTCTACCCTAAATGTTACTTTCTTTCCATTTTAGGGTTTTCTACCCTAATTATTACAAAAAACATTTAATATAGCATGTGAGTATGATCATTCCAATCGTGGCAGTAATCATCCAATTATGGCAGTGTGACCATTCCAATTATGGCAGTGTGACCATTCCAATTATAGTATTGTATGCGTACGAGCTTCCGAACATAGCATGTGAACAAATATAGCATCAAATATGGCATGTGAGAAACAACCAAAGCATATGAGAATCAATCAAAACATGATGGAACATGCAGCAAGATGACAGCTTTGTCAGGCTGGACGAAAATGGAAACATAGGGCACTGTATTCACTCAAAAAATTCTTAAAAGATATCCTCGGAAAGAGGACTCAAAGGCCAACATTTTATCTCAATGAAGCTAATCCTAAAATAGACCATAGGTAGGTCGAAAACATTCCCCAAGTACAGGCAAATACACTGGTCAGATCTGTTCCAGATTCTGGCCAGTGGTACTATAAAATCAATATAAAATCATATATCTCATGAAAATAAAATCTGAATACATGGTCAGAAAGAGGACTCAGAGGACAACATTTTGTCTCAAGGAAGCTGATCCTGAAAGAGACAATAGGCAGGTCGAAAACATTCCCCAAGTACAGGCAAATACACTGGTCAGGTCTGTTCCAGATTCTGGCCAGTGGTACTATAAAATCAATATAAAATCATATAGCTCATGAAAATAAAATCCAAATACATGGTCAGAAAGAAGACTCAGAGGCCAACATTTTGTCTCAAGGAACCTAATGCAAACAGAGGCATCTTCCTAATGCTTGACACCAATCTCAGACATGCATTTGCAGTATGCTTTGACTTTGAAAAAATAAACTGACAAAAGCGATGGGTGATTCTTACCTCAGGCTTCTTCTCTCTCCTTCTCTCCTTTGCATCTTCTCATCATCCTCTTTGCTGCCTCTCTGATCCTTCCCTCTTTTTCCTCTAGATCTTCTCTTCTTAACACCTCTCTCTCTCTCTCACTCCCTCTCTCTCTCTCTCTCTCCTTCTCTCTTTCTCTATTTTCTTCTTCTTCTCTTTTCTTTCAATTTTTTTTCTTTTCTCTCTCTCTCTCTCACGTTTTTCTCTCCCTCAACCACGTTCTCCTCTCTCCATGGTCTGGAGAAAAGGATCCTCCTCTTGCCTATTTATAATTTTTCACTCATTTTCTAGAAGATCCTTTTTTCTAAAAAATATTTTTTTTTTCCTCTTTCTTTCGTTCCTTTTTTCTTTCTTTCTTTCTCCACTCTCTCTTTCACGTTTTCTTTCTAGAAAACGTGAAGGGGAATCTTTTTCCCCCTTTTTTCTTTTCTTTTTTTTTCTTTTATTCCTCTCTCTTTCCTTTTTTTTCTCAAAAATCTTTTGGATTATCTCAAAACCCTAAATCCCCTTCTCTTTTACATTTTCTCTCTCCTCTCTTTCCTTTTTTTTTTCAAAAATCTTTTGGATTATCTCAAAACCCTAAATCCCCTTCTCTTTCACGTTTTCTCTCTCCGCTCTTTCCTTTTTCTTCTCAAAATATTTTTGGATTATCTCAAAACCCTAAATCCCCTTCTCTTCCATGTTTTTTCTCTCCCCTCTTTCCTTTTTCTTCTCAAAATCTTTTTGGGTTATCTCAAAACCCTAAATCCCCTTCTCTTCCACGTTTTTTCTCTCCCCTCTTTCCTTTTTTTTCTCAAAAATCTTTTGGATTATCTCCAAAACCAAAATCCCCCTTCACTTTCACGTTTCTCTCTCTCTCTTTCCTTTTTCTTCTCAAAATCTTTTGGATTATCATTTACATATAATAATATATATTATATACATATATACACATATATTTAATAACATACATACATATACATACATATATATATATATATATATATATATATATAATATATATAATATAAATATTGTGCACATAGATGAACTGATTCAAAATGGGTTGAGACTGACTTAGGTTGACAACTGATATGGGTTAAGGTAGGTTGGACCAAAACTGGTTTGAACTGAGTTGACTGGACTGATTGGAATTAACTGGGTTTTTTTTCCTTGTCATTTCACGGGTCATTCCCGCTATTATCCCGTATGGAATTTTTCAATGGCCTCTATTCCAAATTTTTTTGCGTTCATTTTGTAGAACATTAAAAATGAGGAATATAGGAACTTGAATCACCTCATTTGGAAGTAAAATGATCAACTTATGAATTTTTGAAGTTTAAGCAGACCAATTATCGATAATTTGGCTGACCATTCTGCATGAGATCCTTCAGAGGCTTCTACCAGAAATATTTTACGTCCACTTTGTAGAGCACTAAAAATGGAACATAATGAGACTGGAATTATCTGAATTCCGTGTAAGAACGGGAAAGATATGAAGCTTTGAAGTTCTGACGATCATTTTGCATGCAAGTTTGCATGGGACCCACTGGTGACTTCTACCCGGGATTTTTATGTCCACTTTGTAGAACATCATGAATGAAGAATAATGGTCTTGGAATCATCTGAATCCGATATATAACGGGAAAGATATGAAGCTTTGAAGTTCTAACGATCATTTTGCATGCAAGTTTGCATGGGACCCACTGGTGACTTCTACCCGGGATTTTTTACATCCACTTTGTAGAACATCATGAATGAAGAATAATGGTCTTGGAATCATCTGAATCCGATGTTGGATGATCAAGATATGATGATTTGAAATTCAAACGATCCGACTTAGGATAATTTGCATGGAGGCCCCTAGGATTATTTATAATAATTTCAGAAACCTCCCTTATATGTATCATCCGACTAAAATGGTCATATCTTCCTCATTTGATATCGAAATTGAGCAATTCTGGTCTCGTTTCGAAGATAATTCCATGACCTATCCATCTATGTAGATAATAGCCCATGACCCTGCTGTGGGGATCAGTGGAGAATTACAAATCTTTGGGTTAAAGGTCAGAAACCTGCCATATTGGTTCACTTATGCCGAGGGTGGCAAAAATGAGGTGCTTACAGATGCCCCTCTTTAGTCGAGGTTGTTATCAGTTGAAGGCTAAAGATAAAAGAACCACATTTTTGGGGTATGAGTGATATTGTTTATTGGGCTGCACTTAGGGTAATTCTTTCTAAACTGCCTACGTATTCTAAGGGTGTCCTAGAAATCAAGCCCAGAACGTAGTTCGATTGGCAAGAAGGTTTGCTCTTCTTGGAGAATTGATGAATGCTGTTCTTGTATGAAGCTAGGCTGTGAATACAAGGCTCATTTGTAGGCTGGGAACCTCTTCTTGCTGAGGTGGAACTCATGATGCAAGGTACGTGCAGGCTTGGACCCGGCTTGATCCATTTTTAGGCTGATAAACCTCTTCTTGTATAGAGCTAGGCTGTGAATACAAGGCTGATTGCATGAGCTTGGGCTCGGATTTGATTTGTTTGGATGGAAGACTTGATGTCTTCTCTTTGATTGAATTGAGGCTCTTTTGATTGAGGTTTTGAGATTGATTTTCTGAATAAGATAGGGCTCTTATAGGCTGAGATTGAATTGATCTTTGAATGAGCTAGGGCTCTGCATTCACTTATAGGCTGAGATTGACTTGATCTTTGAATAAGCTAGGGCTCTGCATTCACTTGGCTGAGATTGACTTGATCTTTGAATGAGCTAGGGCTCTACATTTGATTTACTTATAGACTGAGATTGATTTGAAATTTGGATGAGCTAGGGCTCTGCATTTGATTCACCAATAATCTGAGATTGATTTGATCTTTGGATGAGCTAGGGCTCCACATTTGATTCACTAATAATCTAAGATTGATTTGATCTTTGGATGAGCTAGGGCTCCACATTTGATTCTGAAATGAGTAAGAACTCAGAAGGTCACTTATAGGGTGATACTGAATGACTCATCTTGGCAGTTCCTACCAGCTTTGGACCTTCGGGATTAAAAATAGGAATATCCTTTTGGAAGCTCTATGGCTATGAACCTTTAGGATGCTTGAAAGTGACCCATACAGGAAGGCTTTGTTGACTTTGAACCTTTAGGGTTGAAATCTGCCCCATCTTGGAAGTCTCTTGACTTTGAACCTATAGAGTCTTTGGACATATTTGAAATGATGGTGAACCGCTTGGCGTTTTCCAAGTTTTTTTTTTTTGCTCCCGCTTTATTGGTGAAGGCACAAAACATGACATCAATGGAAATGGTGTCATGGACTTCATTGGCATGATACCTAGATTTGAAATTTTTCATTTTATGATCCGGTACCCGAAAGTTTGACTCAATTTCAGCATGGTAGGGATGACTTGGTTACTCCCTTTGAAGGGTTCCATGTAATTTGAAGGTGATGATTTTCTTCAGCCAACATTGGTGTTGTTGGATTTTGGATTGCAAGAAACTCTAGCGAGGATTTTGGACAAGAATGAGGGGACCTTGACAGTCTTTAACCAAAGTGACTTTGTTGATTGACCATGGTGTTAAACTGTCGAGGGACATCTGATCAACTAAGTTCTTTGACTGTGCATTATGGTAGAACAAATTGGTAGAATAGCCAAGCGGCGATGAAATATGACATGGTTTTGGCCCTTAATCTAGACTCATGAAAAGCTCAGGGCATTGCAACATTGTTGTGGCAATTTTGAAAGATTAATGAATCATGGCCCCAAAGTAGGCATGAGGAGCAAAGGATTTGAAGTGTTCCTTCAGAGAATTTGGTGACCAAATCCTAACAGGTGAGTGACCACATTGGATTTTCTTCATCAACATGATTGGGAGAACTGAGAAATTGGCAAAAACCAACTTGGATGGACCTACTTCTGTCGACTAGGAAAGTAGTGACTTCAGACTAGACAATGGATCCTTATGATCAAGTTCGATTCCTCTACATACGGTATATCTATGCCCCAATGTCTGCATGTTGTGACAGACCGCTACTATAGAAGGAAACGAGAAATCTAACAGAGTTAGAACAAGGTTGAATCTGGATTGCATTTAGAATTTGACCATGCTTCTAAGGTCAAGGGAAGATTGATAGATTGATTGCAGAAAGTGACTTCTTTGATAAACCCTTCTTGAATCTTGAAAAATGAGGGAACTGATGATTTGAATGAATTTGGCTTTATCCATAACCAGGCCTTGAGAATTTGCTCTCACGACAAAAGGATTTGAAGATAGAATTTTGTTGAAAGGCAATGCTATGGAGCCCAACAGATGATGGTTTGTTCAACTCCTCCGAGTATGATTCACTGGAGAGCAAGAGGGGTTCCTTTCCTTATGGAGGGTAAACTGGTATGACACTTGTCTACTTGAACCACTGAATTTTTCTATGAAGGGCCAATGAGGGCAATGCTATAGGGTTGCATCATGTCGCCTATCCCCACTGAGGTATTATGGGTTGCCCATTGAGGATTCTCGGGTTGTCTTTCCCTATTGAGGTTTCTTTTCTTCCCATTATTATTTTTTTTCATTTTCTTCTTTTTGCAAACCCCATCTTGGGTTGAATAAAGAGTCCTGATATGGTGAGGATATTGTCAAAATTATGGTCCTATCCAATGGTCTGAAACCCTTAGGGGAAATCTGAATGGCATGACTTTCATGGCAAATGGGTAGCCTTGCCCCACTGTTTAAGTTGACACCTACACGTATTGATAGGCGGGCAGCTATTTGAATCATCACTAAAAGTGATCTTAAGGAAATGCAGTCCCACACCAAAATTAAAAATGGTGCCAAATTATGTTTTCCTTTCTTGGAGATGTTCAGATGGAACACGTGTCCCAACAAGCTATATCGAGATTCTGAATCAGTCACGATCATATCTGGGCCTGAAACCTTTAGGTTTGTTGACAAGTATTGATGTTGAAGGCCCAAGAGGACTGAAGTGAAACTGTCCACATGGGTCTACCATTGGGAGAGTGTTTGGTTATTTATGTAGAATGGGTTTATCTTACCGAGAAGATCCCATTTTATTGGCTTGAGAAATGAAGGGCTTATGGGAACCTTTGGGAAGTCGTTGGATGTAATGAACGACAGATGAGAGTTCCAGCCATATTCATGAATTTGTACATAAAATGATGACATGACCACGAGATACAATGCCATAAAAAATGATAATCAAAAGAAGGGCTTGTGATAGAGACTCCTTGGAAGGCCGTCGGATTGATGGACGGGAGAGAGAGTCTAATGCCGATGAGAAATCTTTCTCTGATGATGAAGAAGTAATGAGATCGTCTCCTATAATGGCGGGATGTAATTGGCCAAAATCAAATGTCCGGTCCAACATGCTGTGAATCTCGACGAATGATCAAACTTGTTATCAGGCTTTAGTTGGAACTATCATCCTCTTGGAGTGAGAGGGACAATTGGCTTACTGTCGGGCTCCAATGCCATTCAACATCTTACTATTTTCTTTTCTTCTCTTTTTTTTTTCTTTTTTTCTTTTTTTTTTTTTTTTTTTTGGATGTGAAGGCCACATAATGCAGTGCTTCGCTTGATCATGAAATTGAATCCTGACTTTCAATATTGGATTTAAATCTTCTTCTTCCAAACATTTCCAATCAGATAGAACGTCTTTGCCCCAACTAGCACTCTGATCTTCTGTAAACTTTATGAGCATTTGTGACTACTCATATAGTATCTGATTTTATCTGAATGGTGAATTTGTATGCTATCCTCTGGAAGTTAATCATCACCTTCTATCTGATGTGACTGCCTTCCCATTATTGATGTAGATAAAACATAGGCTTGAATTTTTTTTTTTTGGGTATCCCAATGACCTCATTCTTTGATTTTGAGATTGATCATTCATCATGTATCTCTTGCTTGCAGCTGATATACTTTGTAAGAACTTTGGTATTTCCATCTTCTTGGTGGCACATCTCTCCTCCACTCATTTGTAATGGTTGGCTGACCTGTTGATATGATCTGTTATTATATAATGCTTTCCTTGGAATCTTTTCACAGATAGAACAAATGGCAGCTTCTCCAATACATGTTTCTTGAGACTACTCTTGTGTCTCCCGATTGATCATTTAAAGCTTTCCCGGGACGGGTTGGACCTTTCTTTCTCAAGAGGCCGGGTGGCATAGAAGTTCGGGGAGATGGCTCATCATTTCAATCATCTTCGTAGTCGAATTGACTGCGCACGTAGAATAGGAGGATGTATGAAAACGGGAGGAAATGTATGGAAGAGACAAGGCACGAGTTTGAAATCCCAAACGGGGTGATTTTCTTTTACTTGCACGGCAGATTGGACTAGACTTGTCAACAAGCATATTGATCTTGGACCCAGACATGGATGACCTATCAAATACCGATAATAGAAAGTTGAAACAACTAGTTCGTCCAAGCGGCTCCAGTTGGGCATAACGCCTTCGACGACCACCTTCAGTCGTTGCGGGAATAAGTCTTCCTTCAGATCTCTAATAGCAGGACTCATCATGCCCCTCTATCAATAGGTGCAAGATACCTACCTTTTCCATCTTTTTTTTTCAGTTTGGGATCCATTTAAAACCGAACTATTGCTTTTTAAGCTCAAGGTTACTCTGGTTCATGCCTCAGTTTGGGGTTTGATGGATTCATCAATGGACCACTTCTAGTTGAGTTCAAAATCATTCTAGCTTATGCCCCAGCTTATGGAGCAAGGGGTATCGCCATTGCACTACACCATTTTGAATCCAAGATTGGACTAATTTATACCTTGGCTTGGGGGTTTAATGGATTTCTTTGTTTGACCACTCTCAATTTGGGTCTAAGGTCAATTTGGTCCATGCCCCAGTTTAGGGCATAATGGCTTTCCTCATTAGACCGCATTCAATTTGGGTCCAAAATCAATCTGGTTTATGACCAGCTTAGGGCTCATGACTTTCCTCATTGAACCATACCCAATTCAGGCCCAAGGTCAATCCGGTTCATGCCCCAGTTTGGGGGTCATTGGCTTTCCTCATCAGATCGCACTCAATTTGGGTCTAAGTTCAATCTGGTTCATGCCCCAGTTTATGGGTTAAGGGTTTCATCATTGGACCATTCTGGTTTTTATCCTTGCTTGGGGCACATTGGATCTCATCTTTGGTCTACCCTACTGCTTGGGAAAATTCCATTTCTCTCTTTGAATAATAAGAAATATGAGGGCAACTCTTTGGATTCTAGCATTTTCTTGGCCAATGGGATAGCACTATCATAGCTGAAGGTTCATGATTTCCGATGACTCCAGAATCTAGAATTGATCTTTATTGACAAGCAATGGGAAATCCTCCTCGTTTGCCATTTTTGATGAGTGATCCTAACTTGTAGCACTGGGCTATGATAGACATGGATCGGGCTCTAATGGATAGAGCCATAGATTGATTTTGAATCAGTCTCCGATTGATAGAGACAAGATTGACTTTGAATTGGTCTCCGATTGATAGAGACAGAGTTGACTTTGAATTGGTCTCTGATTGATAGAGACAGAGTTGATTTTGAATTGATCTCTGATTGATTGAGATCAAGATTGATTTTGAATTGGTCTCTGATTGATAGAGATCAAGATTGATTTTGAATTGGTCTCTGATTGATAGAGATCAAGATTGATTTTGAATTGGTCTCTGATTGATAGAGATCAAGATTGATTTTGAATTGGTCTCTGATTGATAGAGATCAAGATTGATTTTGAATTGGTCTCTGATTGATAGAGATCAAGATTGATTTTGAAATGGTCTCTGATTGATAGAGATCAAGATTGACTTTGAATTGATCTCTGATTGATAGAGATCAAGATTGACTTTGAATTGATCTCTGATTGATAGAGATCAAGATTGACAGTCATGGACTGGGCTCTAGTTGCTAGAGGCAAGGATTGCTTGAGTTGGGCTCCGATTGATAGAGGCCAAGGATGACAATCATGGATTGGACTCTAATTGCTAGAGATGATGGAATGACTGAAATTATCTTTGATTCCTTTATGAAGTGGAACATGGACCAAAGGTAATGATTGAACAGGCCTAGAGGCTAACTCATGCTCACATTGAGTTCATATGAATGGAACATTTCTTAGTTCCGACATGAATCAGAACCTGAACCACAGTTGATGGTTGGATAAGCCTAGTGGCTAAATGAATTCAGATGAATGGAACTCTTCTTAGTTCCAACATGAATCAGAACTTGAACCAGAGTTGATGGTTGGATAAGCCTAGTGGCTAAATAAATTCAGATGAATGGAACTTTTCCTAGTTTTGACATGAACTGGAACCCTAACCAAAGTTGATGGTTGGATAAGCCTAGTGGCTAATTGAATTCAAATGAATGGAATTTTTCCTAGTTCCAACATGAATCAGAACCTAAACAGGAGGTGAAGGGTGAAAAAGCCTAGGGGCCGAATGCCGTCTTCATTTTAGCATGATCTGGGAGTGATGATTGAACCTGCCTAAAGGTTAAACCCTTCTTTAATTCTGAGATGAACCAGAAATGGTGGTTGAATCTAGGGCTGAATATTTCTTTGATTCTGAGATGAACTGGATGTAATTGAATCTGCCTAGGGGCTGAATCTTTCCTTAATTCTGGATGAACCGAAATGATGATTGGACCTGCCTAGGGGCTGAACCTTTCTTCAGTTCTGAGACGAACCAAATGGTGGTTGGACCTGCCTAGGGGCTGAATATTTCTTTGATTCTGGATGAGCCAAAATGATGATTGGACCTGCCTAGGGGCTGAACCTTTCTTCAGTTCTGAGATGAACCAGAAATGGTGATTGAATCTGGGGCTGAATATTTCTTTCATACTGAGATGAACTGAATGTGATTGAATCTGCCTAGGGGCCGAATCTTTCCTTAATTCTGGATGAACCAAAATGATGATTGGACCTACCTAGGGGGTGAACCTTTCCTTAATTCAAAGGTGAATAGGGAACAATGATTGGATTTGCCTAGGGGTTGAATCTTTCCTTAATTCAAAGGTAAATAGGGAACAATGATTGGATAGGGGCTGGATCTCTCCTTAATTCAGAGATGAATCGAGAACGGTGATTGGATTTGCCTAGGGGCTGAATCTTTTCTTAATTCTGAGGTGAATCGAGAACTATGATTGGATTTGCCTAGGGGCTAAATCTTTCCTTAATTATGAGATGAATTGAGAAGTATGATTGGATTTGCCTAGGGACTAAATCATTCCTTAATTCAGAGATGAATCGGGAACTATGATTGGATTTGCCTAGGGGCTGAATCTTTCCTTAATTCAGAGATGAATCGAGAACTATGATTGGATTTGCCTAGGGGCTGAATCTTTCCTTCTTTCTTATAAAATTTGATGTTAAATCAAGATCTAGATTCATGACTTCCATTGATTCATTTGGAAAGATAATATGGATGGATCTCGAGATGGGAGATCAAGACAATTCCCTAATTGTAGGGGCCTCTCACCCTAAAAGGGTGGATATAGTTGCAGTTTGATTCTCTTTTCCAAAGGCATTGAAATCCATTGGAGGAATATTGAGATTCTAGACATCTAAGGGAGTGGAAGAAGTCACATACACAATCAAGGATGAATCAACCAAACAAGAGTTAGATCCCTCATAAGGACGATTGGGTAAACATTATCCAAGTCAATTTAATTGAATTTGATTAAGCCATGTGTTCAGTCTTGGGACCTCATGATTCCAAAATGGATAATCAGTGGTACCAAGGTCTGGCCAATTGGATTACCGAATTCGATGAAATTGAAATGGATATATTAATCTGTCGTCCTTATTAGGGATGGTTAGCAAAAGCGGTTCATAGATGAACAAACTAGTAAATTTCTTCTTGACCATGGTATCTATGACTTGACAGGGATTTTATGTTCGTTTTTTGAAATCGACGTGTTAACAATGAGAGATTCGACACATCGAGCTTACTTAATGGAGGGTATATAGTGACCATCAACTATGATGTAGAACAGGTGTATACACACCTCATACTCCCAATGGGTGAGAGTTCAAGATGCTCATCGTGTAGATTCTAACATGTTGACCAATCGAGGACAAAAATGGGCAGAACTTCGACGTCTCGAACATGGATGTCATGGTTAAGCAGGCTTTACTCTGTCGGTTCAGGGATGAACCAAAAATAACAAACATTGGGCTACAATCTGGGTTAGGACAGAAAAGGCCACCTTGACGAGGATGGGGTAACCTATCACCAAATGCTCGATGAATAATGGGCCCCTAATCCCTTTATATACTATGTTGCAAGGATCCAAGCGACGTGGAGTAGCATAACGCATTCTCAAGCGGACCCAAGAAACGCTCTTTAGAGGCTGCTCGCCGGTCGTGGTCTCACAAAGTACAGGCCAAGGCTGTGTGTTTCGCATAGCGGGCTACCCCATATGCATGAGACCCGGTTCGGCTACTCGCACGAATGTGTGACTGAACCCATTCCCCCCAAAGCAATAATATATAAGCATAAATATAGTATCCTAAAATCTAGCATCCAATTCACACAAGGAAAGTTTTCATTTAAGAGTTTGACATTTATATCCCCGGTGGAGTCCCCATTGTGAGGACA
>JAMYWD010002100.1:0-13788 GCA_028583415.1 Protea cynaroides
CCTCTTTAGTCGAGATTGTTACCAATTGAAGGCAAAAGACAAAAGAACCACATTTTTGGATATGAGTGATATTGCTTACTTAGCTGCACTTAGGGTAATTTATCCTAAACTGGCTACGTATTCTAAGGGTGTCCTAGAAATCAAACCCAGAACGTAGTTCGACTGGCAAGAAGGTTTGCCCTTTTTGGAAAATTGATGATTGTTCTTCTTGTATGAAGCTAGGCTGTGAATACAAGGCTCATTTGTAGGCTGGGAACCTCTTCTTGCTGAGGTGAGACTCATGATGCAAGATAGATGCGGGCTTGAACCTGACTTGATCCATTTGTAGGCTGATAAACCTCTTCTCGTATGAAGCTAGACTGTGAATACAAGGCTCATTTGTAGGCTGGGAACCTCTTCTTGCTGAGGTGAGACTCATGATGCAAGGTACGCGCGGGCTTGAATGCGACTTGATCCATTTGTAGGCTGATGAACTTCTTCTTGTATGAAGCTAGTCTGTGAATATAAGGCTGGTTTGTAGGCTTGGAACCTCTTCATGTATGGAGCTAGGCTGTGAACACCAGGCTGGTTGCACGAGCTTGGGCTCGGCTTTGATTTATCTAGGTGGAGGAATTATTCTCTTTCCTTTTGATTGAGATTCTGGTTTGAGTACCTGCACTTGTCAGATCATTGAAAATTTCATAGAGCATGTTATAATGATCATTTCTAATGGGGTGGGGAAACAAATGTTTCTTTGTTGAATTTAAAGAGACATAGTTCATGAAACACATTGGAATTCAAAAAAAAAAACCTAAAATGCTATAGGTTTTTTGACTGAGGCAACTCTAGGGAGTGTTCGAACTTTTCGAGCAATGGTATCGACCAGATCTAATGTCAAGTCTCTAGGAAGTTCACAATCAGGCAGTTCTCTGCTGGTGCTTGCTGGGATATTGAATTGCTGAGGTAGCCTTGTTCGGGAATAGAATGAAGTATGAGTCAACCCCATGAACCGGACATGTAAATTATTCTCTGTATTTGTGACAACCCGCTCTTGCTTCCACCAAGTGCATTTTCATCTGATATCTGCTGTGGTTATTTCCTTGAGGCGGCTGAACCAATCTGTGTTCATCTGATAAGCCATAGGATCTGCTGTTTTTGCCAAATGGTAAGGGTTAAGGGTTATTGCTTCAGATTCTTCAACTAATCCTAACCTCTCTGTTAACTAAATTTGAAGTAGATATGGTGACCCACTAAAATTGTCCAGCTTGAACTGATTTTGATGAGTTGCCATGAAGTCAAGGCCTTTTAATGTCTCGGCCAACACTGTAGGGATGATGTCAAAACCTTGTTTCACATGCTTGATGAGATCTATTATGATTGAAGATTCTGTATCTATGTAACTTCGTAGCAATAGTTGGGCTATGCTACAATAGAGGTAAACATGTCTTCTCTGTTCCTGTGCTTCTTTCCCTTTTGGACTTGTACGAGCATATGACTTGATCATGTGTTTTATCTGTAATCGTTGATCTTGTACAAAACGACACATTTCTTTCCTGTCCCAGCTGAAAAAATCATGTATCTCTTGCTTGTAGTCTTTTCCTGGAGATGGTTTGAAAATCTTCCGCTTAGGTGTGTGCAGGAGGCAAGTTCTGAATTCTTTCACAGTTGGGCATAATTCAACTTCTCCCATCCTGAAGACATGAACAATTGGATCCCAGCATTGAGCGGCTGCTTTCAAAAGATCTGAGCATAATTTTATGGTTGTCAATTGGGGAAGTGCCTCCAGTTGTTGCTTTCGTAGGAAAGAGCTATCTTTTGTGAATTCAATACGCCAGCTCCAGTTTTTCAGTGCCTTATCCATCTCTATAATTCTATTCAACGGATCGATGGATTGTCAGCCTTCCAGGTGTGACCTGTAGGAATCCCGACATACAAATAAAGGTTAAATAATGAATCATTGGAATTTATCTTAAATTGTAATTGTTTAGATATATTGAAATGTCCTTTGTAGGTTACACATGAAATGTATACATATGACTGACTCTGTCTAAGTTTTAAGTACTTAAATCTATAGACATGATGAGCGAAAGCGGAGGTCCAAATGGGACTGACAAGAAACTGTCTAGGTGGGTCTGCCGCCAGGAAGAGTTTGTGGTTATTTATGTAGAATGGGCTTATCTTACCGAGAAGATCCGATTTATCAGTTTGAGAAAGGAAGGGCCTATTGGAATCTTGGGACTTCGTCAGATGTAATGAATGACAGATAAGAGTTCCAACCAGATTTTTATTTTATAATTTCTCAGATTGATATAATCATGAGAGTTTACATCAAATGATATGAAAGATGGGCTTTGATGTGTAACTCTTGGGAAATCCGTTGGGCAGATGGACAGATGAAAGAGTTTAGCCATAAAATAGGAAATTCTTTCTTTGATTACGATGATAAGATGAACCATCCCTGGGTGAAAGGTTGTTATACCCCATTGGAGAATCCAGTCAACCATGTCGGTAAGTTCTTCAAATGATTGATGCCCGTTGTTGGTGTCAGCAGGTGAGAGAGAGGCCTTCTACACCCTCCATTTTTTTTAAGAGCGTAGAGGCTACACATAATATCTCTTCACTTGATCCAAATTGGTAAAATATTGTAACTCAATGCCTTCCATGTCGACCAGTCGAACAGCTTTTCCAGGTAAGATCTCTTTTACCATGAACGGTCCTCTCCAATTAGGGCGAAACTTGCCCCTAGGGTCATGTACAAGTGCTCTTTGCTCTTTCAATACCAGGTCCCCGACTGTCAAGTGATGAACACGCACCTTTTTATTAAAGGTTGCTGCCATTCTTTGTTGGTATTTTTTTACATTATCGTCTGCCTTCATTCTTCTTTCATCAACGAAGTTTAGTTCATCATATCTGGATTGCAGCCATTCAGCTTATGGAATCTTGCATTCCATTAAGACTCTCAGTGATGGCACCTCTATTTCTACTAGGAGGACTGCTTCCATACCATATACTAGTGAATACGGTGTTTCCCCAGTGGATGTTTTTTATGGATGTTCTGTATGCCCAGAGTTATAAGGTAGTTTGTCTGCCCAGTCAACATTAGACTCTGCCATATTCTGGAGGATAACCTTGACATTTTTATTGGCCGCCTCTACTGCCCCATTTGTCTATGGACGATAAGGAGAGGATCAATGCCTTTTTATGTGGAACTTGTCACATAATTCTTGGACTCTCCCTCTGAAGTGTTGTCCTTGATCTGAGATTATGGAATGAGGCATCCCATGCCGGCATATGATGTACACTTGTAGAAATTTAGCCACTTTGTTTGTTGTGAGCTTGGCGTATGACTGTGCCTCTACCCACTTTGTGAAATAATCAATGGCAACCAAGATGAACTCATGCCCATTTGAGGCATTAGGATGAACCTTTTCGATCACATCTATGCCCTAGGTTGAGAAGGGCCATGGAGAACTAAGAGTATGCAACTCTGTTGGAGGCACGTGTATCAAATTAACGTGGATTTGGCACTTGTGACATTTTCTTATGAACTCTGCACAGTCTGCTTCTATTGTGTTCCTGTAATATCCCATTCTGAGAATCTTCTTTGCAAGCATTCTAGCATTTATGTGAGGTCCGCATATTCCTTGATGGGCTTATTCGATGATGTTTTGCGCCTGTTCCTCATTGACACAGACTAACTGCACTCCTTCATGGGATCTTTTGTATAGGATATCTTTGCATAGTATGAACTGAGAGGCATGTCGCCTAAGAGACTTCTTCTCACCTGTTGTGGCTTCCACTGGATACTTTCCTTCATTGAAATCTATGATGGGAGCAAACCAAGGTCGGCCATCAACTATCAGTGCATTCACTTCTTCCAAGTGGACTGGTCGTACTCTTTTCTCTATGATGAGGGGTTTGATACGTCCCAAAGGATCATTCCCAATCATTGAAGCAAAGGTAGCCAATGCATCGGCATACTTATTGGTATCTCTTGGGGAGTAGTGAAATTCAATTTGCATGAACTTCTGAGCCAAGGTTTTTGCACATTGTTGGTAAGGTACCAGCTTCTCATCTTTGGTTTTCCAATCCCCTCTGACTTGATAGATAACAATTGATGAGTCACCATAGACCTTTAATCTGTAGACTCCAATGGCCAAGGTTGCTTTTAGTCCCATGATACATGCTTCGTACTTTGCAATGTTGTTTGTGCAGTCAAAGTCTAATCTGAATGAAAATGGCACAAATGCCCCTTCTAGATCTATGAATAAGATGTCGGCCCCGTATCCCATATGATTTGCTACTCCATCGAAGAACATTATCCATGTGTCATTCTTACCCTCTTCTTGAGTTGTGTGGACTTCTTCATCTGGGAATACATCTTCCAGATGTCTGAGGTTATCTTCAACCAGTAGTGCTGATAGATGTTCTACAATTACGCTCCCATTGATAAACTTTTGAGTAGTGTATGTGAAGTCGAATTCGTACAACAACAATAGCCACCTAGCCAACCTTCCTTTCAAAGTTGGTTTCTCGAATAGATACTTCAGGGGTCCATTTTGGAAATGAGTATGACCTTGTAGGATTACATATATTGCCTCAATATCGTTGTTATCCAGACCAAGGCTGCGCATGTCTTCTCCAGCTGAGTATAATTGGCTTCGTAGCCTGTGAATTTATTACTCAAGTAGTATATTGCTTTTTCTGTCTTTCCATCTATATCATGTTGGGCTATCATTGATCCTATAGAACCCTCTAGTACTGACAAGTAGAGGAGTAGTGGTCTCCTCGGTACTGGTGGGGCTAGGACTGGTGGGTTCAACAGATAGGTCTTGATTTTGTCGAAAGCCATCTGACATTGAGGGTTCCAATCTTTTGGCTAGTCTTTCCGGAGTAGCTTGAAAATTGGTTCGCATGAGATGTGCAATAAACCGATTGATGTACTGAAGTCTTCCCAAGAAACCTCTTACTTCCTTTTCTGTTTGAGGAGATGACATTTCAGAGATGGCTTTTATCTTGGCTGGATAAATTTCGATTCCTCTTTGGCTGACCATAAAGCCAAGCATTTTGCCCGCTATTACCCCAAATGCACATTTTTGGGGGTTAAGCCTTAGTTTATATTGCTTGATCCTTTCGAAGAACTTCCTTAGCGCCAGGATGTGACCTTCTCTGGTGAATGATTTTACGATCATATCATCTACATACACCTCTACCTCCTTATGGATCAGGTCGTGCAAGATTGTAGTACCCATTCTTTGATAAGTTTCCCCAGCATTCTTCAATCCAAATGGCATCACAGTGTAACAATAGGTGCCCCAGTCTATTATGAAGGCGGTCTTCTCCTTGTCTTCAGGTTTCATCTTTATCTGATTATACCCTAAGAATCCATCCATGAAGGACAAAAGAGCAGGATTTGCAGTGTTATCCACTAAGATGTCTATCTTTGGTAATGGAAAGTCATCTTTGGGACTAGCCTTATTTAGATTTCTGTAATCTATACACACCCTCAATCTTCCATCCTTTTTAGGTACGATGACCACATTTTCTAGCCACTCTAGGTACTTTGTAACCTCTAGAAATCCTGCGTCAAACTGCTTCATGATATCTTCTTTAACCTTGAGGGTCCATTCAGGCCTTAACCGCCTCAGCTTCTGCTTACATGGCCTTGCATCTGAGACCAAAGGTCTCTTATGCTGTACAACTTCAGGGTCTATGCCGAGCATTTCTTCATAGGACCAGGAAAACACTTCTTGGAACTCCATCAGTAATTCTGTCATTTGTTTGGCTTCCTCTTCCATCAAGGTAGCACCGATCATTATTTCTTGAGGTTGCTTTGCTGAATCGAGGTTAATTATTTTGAAGTCTTCGCCAACAGGTTGAGCCTTCTTCTCCTCTGAGGCTTGGATGGATTGTAATATTTTAGGAGATGGTTCATCATTTTCATCATTTTCAAAGTTAGAGTTAGGAGGAGAAGGAAATGTAGAAGTAGATGCAGTGTAATTCAAAATATTATCTTTATTCATATTCAAAAGCAGAGGCACAGAGGAAATGGTTCCTAGTGGAACGAACTCCAAACTTGAAAAAGGACTCAATCTTATCTAAAGACCTAAGGACCCTAGGCTCAGGCATAGTCATAATATGTGGATTACATGGCAACCCCTTTGGGTAAACAAAATTATCATAACAACTCCAATTGGGGATTATTCCGTTGATGGGAAGGGTGAATTGTTGTATATCGGGACTCCTATCTTGATCTTCATTGGTGAGCGTCATCACTTGATCATCCTCAAACAGGTTGCTGATGTTGATCACTTCTGTCTCAGATTTCTGCTCCTTGCTCTGCTCTTGGATCTTGGCTTGCTCGAGCTCTTCCTAGTCAAAAGTACAATCATGGAATATTTTGAACCCGGATACTTGCTTTTTAAGGTGGGTATTGAACCAAGGTTCTGAAAATCCACAATAGATGTTATCTTCTCCTTCTTTGATAAAATACCCATTGAGGGTCTTTGAAAACTGGATGTCCTGCACATTGTACAACCCCTCAGATATTGCTTGATAGACTGCTTCATCCATCCTTTGGGGTCGCCAGTCCCCACTAGCTCTGTCTGATGCTCTTATTGTGCTGCTACTATACTGACTACTATGCTTGTATTTCATCCTCTCGAGCTTCAGAAATCCTTTGTCAGCTCCCCTCTGCTTTTGCTTGATTACTTTTAGATCCCTTTCGGTAGGGGTATACCCCAGTCCAAATCTATACTCATTGACCAATAGAGATAAGAAAGTGACATCACCATGTTGTTGGGAACCAAGGCCCATACCTGGAAAGTGGAGCATGTTAAGTAATTGATGAAATGAAAAGGACAGATGCGTAGCTGTAGGATCTGGCTCAATTGTGGCTAGAATGTTGTCATCCTGGAACCCTCCGAGAGAGAAATCTTGCCTAGTATCCCCTTGTGACTCTTCACTATTTTGTCCAATGGCCAATGTATTCACGGCTGTAGAGTCCGCGTCTATTAACACAGTGGTACCCTTCCAATATAGCCCTTCTGGTATTGTCATACGCCTTGATGGTCATATCTGAAGGTTTCAACTCTGACTCGCTGAAGCCTAGATGCTTGAAGGTACGAAAAGGGAATACATTCAAAGTTGACCGATTATCAACCAGGACTTGGAAAATTATTTTTCCCCAACATTCGATGGTAATATGTAAAGCCTGTATATGATCCTTACCTCCTTGAGGAAGATCAGCATCTCCAAAAACAATTGCATTAACGGCATATATGCCTCCTACTAGCATGGCTAGTTCTTCTCAATCCATTGAACCCAGGACCTGAATGATTACTAGAGATTTCAGTGCTGCATCCCTGTGGACCTTGGAAGCCATCAGAAGCTCCCAAATGGACACATTGGCTTGGGTCTTTTGTAATTGTTTCAATACCGGATTTGGAGGCTCTGGTTGGTTGGCAGGTCCTTTACCTTTCTCTCTCACAGCTTGGGCCGGATCATTTACGATCATGTGAGATGGTTTGTAGTTCTTCCCTGTTTTGGTTTCTGCTACTTCTTGCTCATCCTCTGGGAATATGAACTCCATCTCAAGGAAACGGTTGCCCACTTGATTTATCTCTGTCTCCTTATTTGAGATGTAGATGATGAATGGTTCTTCTTCTTCTTTCTACTGTACTTGTGTTATTGGGTGTGATGAATCTTCTGAGGAATAAAAATCATATTCTTCTTCTTCTTGATGGCTACCCAACATGTTTACTTCGTCACCAGATGTGACAACCGTACTGCTTACTCCTTCTATGACGGGCATAAGGTCTAAGGGCTCATCTCCCTATTCTATGAAATTGACACTGTGGTGAGGGAGGGGATTATTTGCCACCGACACTTGCCTGAGCTGGACCTTAAATTTATTAGAATCTAATAGATCCTGTATTGCATGCCTTAATGTGTAGCAATTGTCTGTGTCATGCCCATGTTGATTGTGGTACTTACAGAACAGGTCCATACAAAAATAAGATGGAAGAGGACATAGAGGTGGACGAGGGTCAAGTACCGTCAACTTCTTAGCTTGTATCAATTTATCCAGAGCCTTGGATCGGGTCATCCCCAAATCCGTGAACTGTCTCCTTGGCCTTGCTTGCGGTGGTGGGGTATAACTTGAACTTCCCAAGATCAATGGCTCAGAATTTGTATTAGCTACATGCTTTGCTGATTGATTCCCTAGATTTCTTGGTGGGTATTCCCTTCTATTCGAAGCCCCTTCTGACCTTTTTGTCTTTCCTGGTAATATATCTCCCCAGGTTATGGCATCCTCTACTTGTTGTCCTGCAACCACAAGCCCTTTGAATGATAGGATGGCCTGGCAAAAAATGTATGTCTTATATGGTCCACTTAAGTCTCTCATCATTATCTGCACCTGATATCTCTCGGAAGGTCGGTCCCAAAGCTTTGCTGCTACACTTTTGAACCAAGTTAAGTAAGCCGTGAATGTCTCTCCCTGTGCTTGGACCATGGTTACAAATTGGCTACGGTGGGTCTCTATCTCTGTATTATAGGAATAGAAACTAATAAATGCTTTGGTGATGTCTGACCACAAATGTATCTGTGATGGGTTCAGATTCATCAACCATCGATGAGCCCCGCCCGTGAAGTGAGAATTGGAGTGCTTGTCCTAACTGCTCATCAGTAAACCCTTCGACTTGCTTCAATAAGCCCATGAATGATCTTAAGTGGGTCCTGGGGTCTCCTATCCCATAAAATTTCTTAGTGGTCCATTTAAATTTGGGAGGCAACTTAGTTTCTGGAAAGAAGCACAATCCTTCAGAATCAATGATTTGACTTTCTACTCCTTTCATGCCCCTCAGTATTTTTTCCACTTGACTCAGTCTATCGGGCTATCTTCTTCCTTCAATTTCTTGGTTACAGGGGTAGCCTGAATGATTGACTGTTTCTGGGGTATGACACCTTCCATATCTTCGCATGCCAGGTTTATGAAAATTTTTGACACAACTGGATTAGGGGTACCCGGTCCTTGTGGCGGTGCCATATTTACCCTTTCAGAGGTCGACCCTTGAGCCTGCAATTGCAATTGTATATCCCTTACTGCGGTAGCTATCATCCCCATGGTATCCTCCATCTTTTCCATCCTGGCATCCATAGTGCTCGAGACTTGGTTTGATCCTTTAGCCATTGATTCAGTTGATGTGGTTGAGGTGGGACTAACTGGCTTTGGTGTGTACACCCTAAACAACCTCCCAGTAATGGGATCCCTTATCCAAGAGGTAGAAATGATTGTAGTTTATGCTGACTCCTTGACTTGTACCAGAAAAGAACCTAAAAGTGATAAATATTAGGACTCTAGTATGACGGGAGTGGAAAGAAGTCACATGCACAATTAAGGATGACTCAACCAAACAAGAGTTAGCACCTTCATAAGGGTAATCGGGTAAACATTATCCAAGTCAATTTAATTGAATTTGATTAAGCCATGTGTTCAGTCTTGAGACCTCGTGATTCCAAAAAATAGATAATCAGTGGTACCAAGGTCTGGCCACTTGGGTTACCGAATTTCAGTGAAATTGAAAACGATATATTAATTCGTCGTCCTTATTAGAAATGGATAGAAAAAGTGGTTCATAGAGGAACAAACTAGTAAATTTCTTCTTGACCATGGTATCTATGTCTTGACAAGGATTTTTTGCTCATTTTTTGAAATCGATGTGTTAACAATGAGAGATTCGACACATCGAGCTTACTTAATGGAGGGTGTATAGTGACCGTCTACTATGATGTAGAACAGGTGTATACATACCTCATACTCCCAATCGGTGAGAGTTCAAGATGCTCCTTGTGTAGATTCTAACATGTTGACCAATCGAGGGCCAAAACGGGCAGAATTTTGACGTCTCGAGCATGGATGTCATGGTTAAGCAAGATTTTACTGGGTTGGTTCAGGGATGAACCAAAAATAACAAACATTGGGCTACTGTCACACCCCAATTCCACACTATTCAGAATGTTGTGATGAACCGCTAATAAATCAACGGTTCAACTAGGATCTCGAATAGGCTGTGTCCGTTTGCTTAAACCATACACCTCCACAACCATAATCAGAGTAAATAAACAATAGCGGAAGTCTTATATATTAAATGAACTGAGAGTCTAAAGATGATAACATAAATAAAATATTCAACTATCTTAAAAAATACTAAGACATAAAATAAAATAATTTAATCAATTACATCATCTGAATAATTTAAAGAAAAATCTAATCGAAAATACAAGAGTTGCACTTGCATGACGAATCATGAGACTCCATCACAACTTCAGTGTCCATCGCCGTCGCATGTCCACACATCGGAGCATTTATATAATCTTTTATGGTGGTACCTGCATCATCAACTAAAAATCTTCAACGTCGAAAGGGTGAGCACACATCACGGCACAGTGAGAAAACAAAACAATGCAACAAACATATGCATGCATTCAATTCATATCTTTGGTCTGGTTCATAAGTTTACAATGTGCTATAGAAAGGATAGGTGGCCGCCGCACCTCCATACACGAATGTGTGGAATTGCCCAATGGATCAAACACCATTGCCGCCCCCACATGCACCCACCATGGAATAGAGATAGAGCTAAAGTGCTTAGGACTGCACCGCATCACACTTCCCCTGATGCTCTACCCATACCAATACGTAAGCCCCTGTTGGCGAGGGATTACAAACTGGGCTCGTAACTAACCAATCCAAATGTCAAACAGTGTATCCAAGGCCTCACCCCAGCATCCCTCAATAAGTCCATAGAGATAGAGCTAAGGCCCCTCGACAAAGTCAGAGACTACACGGTCCGAGACCACCTCCCCTGATGCCCTATGACGTAATAGTTCTGCTAAGGTAATGGCGATACGACGATATTAGTGGACAAGACTTGAGTAGAGATAGAGCTAGAGTCTGGTGACCAGGATGAACCGCAGTGTCACGTCCTCCCCCTGATGCTCCACTCGCATCAAATACACTAACCACACACATACATTCACATGCCTATTCCTAGCATCATCATCATCATCATCATGTTGTAAATAAACAGAATTAAATATGCATGAACATTAATAGCAGGAATATTGGAAGACATGTTAAATGCATATTACAATCATATAAGCATAGAATCATTCATGGTATTTGGCCTCAATAAATAAAAATAGTTTATTAATAGTCAATTAATTTAGGTCATGTTCCCTCACCTTTGATTGAGCGTAGATCCTCGTTCAAGCATTATGAATCACTTTTAAATCACTAGAACAAGTTGATAGATTTTAATTAGAATTAATTCCAATAGATTTAGACTAACTGAAATCGTAGGGTCGCAGGTAAGGTAGCACCTAGGGTAGCAGTTTCTACGACCCTAGGGTGTTGGGTGGACTTGGGGTCGGATACCATTCGACCTTACGTGCGACCACACCCTCCCTGGGACTTCCCAAGGGCATGTAGTCGATCTTGTGGTCTCGTAGGGTCGGATATTATTCGACCCTACGTGCGACCACACGTATTCTGAGTTGACCTTTCATTTAAAAGTCCATTCCTTCACGTTTGGATCCTTTGGCTTACTTTCATGGTCCATTTTATGATTGTTCTATGGCTCAAAACTACAAGTTATACAATATTCATAGTCCATATTGATTTCCTCCATAGAATCTCTTGAAACTTTTCCATGGATGGATGATTTGGGTTTCTCCTAATCCTATGTTCTTCATAACTATTCTAGGATCTCTTATTTAGGTAAGGAATTAGGTTCATACCTTTATTTAGAGGTTTCTCTAAAATTCCTCCTCTTCCTTAGTCTTTTCTTCAAGTTCCTTCTCTTCTTCTCTTCCTTCCTTTCTCTTTCTCTTTCTCTTTCTCTCACTCTCAATTAGGGTTCTAAAAGAGTGAAAGAGGCTAAGGGACATCCTATTTATAGAGGAAAACCCTCCATATAACTCCCAATGAGTTTAGGAAAGATCCCCTTTGATTTAGGAAAGTTTCTTAATTTTCGATTTCTGTCTGTCATCGTAGGGTTGGACGTAGGGTCGCAGAATCCGTCGACCCTACGTTTTTTCTACTCATGCGACCCTACCACTAGAAAGTCATGAGTTGGACTTCTGTTGACGTGGGGTCGACCCTACCTGTTTAGGCATGCGACCCTACCCTCACATTTACTATTTTTGGCTTAGACTCATACCTGGTCTTGTGATTTCTTCACGCACTCGGTCCACTTAGCTCGACCATGATAGGTAGACCTGGTACAAGGTGGTAAGACTGGTTAGTTCGATACGGGTCTTACAACTCCCCCCCTCTTATTAAAATTTCATCCTCGAAATTTGTACATGTCTTCTGAGTCGAAAAGGTGAAAATATTCCTTCCGCATAGCATTCTCTTCTTCCCATGTGATCTCTTCTATATCTCAGCTTCTCCAGGTAACCTTAACATAGTAGATGTCACGGTTGCGTAGTCGTTGAACCTTTCGACTAGTGATTTTAGTTGGTGCTACTTCGAATGTCAAATCATCAGTTAGATCTGGTGCATCCGCTATCAAAACGTGCATTGGATCTCTGACGTACTTCTTTAATAATGAGATATGAAATACATCATGTACACATGACATAGATGGTGCTAGTGTTAACTGATATGCCACTTTTCCACGTTTTGCTAAAATCTCATATGGCCCAACATATCTCAGACCTAGGTTCCTTTTCTGTCCAAATCATTTTAAACCTCGCATAGGTGATACTTTCAAGAATACCTTATCACCTACGACAAATTCAAGGTCTCTGCGTCGAGTATCTGCATACTGTTTCTGACGATTCTGAGCCGTTATAACTCTTTCTTTAATAATGTCGACTACTCGACAAGTCTCTTCAACAAATTATGGTCCAACGATGCTACGTTCTCCAACTTCATTCCAAAACAGAGGAGTTCGACACTTTCTACCATACAATGCTTCATAGGGTGACATTTGTATAGTGGCCTGATAGCTGTTGTTATAGGCGAACTCGATCAAGGGTAGTTTCTCATCCCATGAGCCTTTAAAATCAATAACACAGGCTCGAAGCATGTCTTCTAAAATTTGAATGGTACGCTCTGACTGTTTGTCTGTCTAAGGATGGAATGCAGTACTGAACTTCAACGTTGTACCCATAGCCTTTTGCAATCCTTCCCAAAACTTTGAAGTAAAGCGTGGGTCTCTATCAGACACAATGCTTTCAGGTACACCATGTAATCTGACAATGTTATCCACATATAGCTTGGCTAACCTCTCCAGGATATACTATGGTCGTATAGCTATAAAATGAGCTGTCTTAGTCCGACGATCTATAATCACCCAGACCGCGTCAACTACTCAAGGAGTCAATGGTAACCCGGTGACGAAGTCCATAGTGATGCAGTCCCATTTCCATGCTGGTTTTGGTAGCGGCTGTAATAATCCTACAGGTCTTTGTCGTTCAGCCTTTACCCTCTGACAATTTAGGCATTGAGACATGAATTTAGCTACATCTGCTTTCATTCCTCTCCACCAATATAATTTCTTCAAATCATGATACATCTTTGTACTTTCAGGATGTACCGAATAGGTGGTGGTGTAAGCTTCCTTCATTAGTCGGTGTCTAATGTCTAAATTTTCTATTTCAGGAACACATACTCTTCCTTTATACTTCAGTACTTTTTCATCGTCCAAGGTGAACTCAGGAGTCGTCTTATCTTTTTCGATGTCTTCTTGTACCGTTCTCAGATAAGGGTCTGATTTAATAGATGCTTTTACTTCATCA
>JAMYWD010002101.1:0-13780 GCA_028583415.1 Protea cynaroides
AAGGCCAACTCAAAATCGAAAAAATAAAATTCCCGCCCAAAACGAAAACCAAAATTTGGAGCTAAAACAAAAAGTCAAAATTTTGAATTTTACATCTTTTTAAACTTTATTTGGAAAACCTTTTTTCATTGACTTATCCAACACACCCGTGGTTCAAGTGGACAAAAATCCATAAATTAACAAAACAACTTGAGTACTTTGAGCCTAAGCTACAACTTGGGTGAGAGAAAAAGAAATGGCTCCTCTCCTCTGCATCCTAGAGCTACAACTTGGGTGTGATAAAAACCTTAGACCGACCAAGCAACTTTCAACCGAAATAGAGGTTTTCCCTAATCGTATAGCAAAGAATAAAAACCTTAAAAGAGAAAGAGGATTAATAAAGTACGCGACTCAATATTATCTGCTGCCGGAGGAGTTGAAGAGAACCGGCTGGGAAATTTCTTCGTTCTTCTTCTTCTTCTTTGCTTTCGGTTGCAGGAAGTTCTTCATTCTTCTTCTTCTTTAATCTTCCCTCAGTTTTGCAATTTGAGCAGTAGAGAACCGACCAGAGAAAGTTATGGCTTTTCTTCTTTTTCTTCGCTTTCATTTTCTGGTAAAATTTCTCTGCCCTTTTAATTCTTGGCTTTCGGTTGCAAGCTAATCATATCGCTTCCCTCAATTTTGCAATTTGGAAGTTGAAAATTTGAGAAAGAAAGAAATGCCTACCTGCTTCTGCATATAATTCTATTTCCATACTCCTAAATAGACGTGACCCTTAAATGGAAAGAAGGCCACGTGGTGCTTATCGAGCAGCCATTGGCTTTTCTCCAATTTTAATACACATTGAAGAGGATATGGATCTCATTCCTCCCACATATGAGAAAGTATACTTATAAGCCATCATGACTTTTGAAATTCTTCATTTTTGTAACCATTATTTTTTTTAAAAAGTACTTTCCCTTTTAAAAAGGGATTCAAATCCTCTCCTCCAAGAGAACCTGGAGGAGAGGTGGTGTCCCATATGGATGGTCGATACCTGGGGATCATATTCATCTGAACTGACACCGAGTTAACAACGTGAGCCGACAAGGGGCGTCGGGTCAGACGGAGGGCTAGGATGTCGTCCATCCATATGGGGCGCCACCTCTCCCCCAGATTCTCTTAAAGGAGAGGATGTGAATCCTTTAAAAAGACATTTGGAATCCTCTTTTTTTTTTCGGCAAAACCATCATTCTTAACCCACCAACGTATAACCCTTTTTTTTATTTTGACTTTGTCCTAGATTGCCCTTGCTTCCCCAGTTTTATGCCTTAGGGTTTAAAACCCTCTATTTGTCTTTGCCCTCGTTTTTTAAATTGTTTGCAAGTAGACTTTTGAACCACTTGTTTTGATCCAATACCCTCCAAATTGATCTGGTCTTTTTTTTTATATCATGTCTTCATATATTATTTGGATGAAAGCAAAAAAAATCAACCCGATTTGACGAGATTTAAACATGAACAGAGGAGGAGGGATGGAAAACTTTATTGGAGGCAATGATGGCAAAAATGGGGTGCTAACATTTAGTTATAGGATTTAGACACTGATCTTATTTTCTATTGATCAAAGATAATCGAAGAAAAGTGTCGCCAATCTGGTATCATAGCCAAATGCTAAATAGCCAAACAATCTCTAGGAATCTTAAGAAAAAACAAAAGGTTACACTTAAAAAGGAAAAAAAAAAAAAAAAAGCTTTGAAAAAACATCGAGGTATTTAAAGAAAAAAAATAAA
Source organism: Protea cynaroides (assembly GCA_028583415.1). Classification (NCBI taxonomy): domain Eukaryota; kingdom Viridiplantae; phylum Streptophyta; class Magnoliopsida; order Proteales; family Proteaceae; genus Protea; species Protea cynaroides. The sequence continues at coordinate 1,751 of JAMYWD010002101.1, forward strand.
AATTTTAAAAAACAAAATCAACAAAAATGGTTCTTTTGTGAGAAAACAAGAGGCATCTTTAATACCATTCTTGTAAATGGTAAGAGTGATTTATAAACTTCCGATTATGACATCGTTTACTTTCTTAAGCCTAAGTGAACTCTTAGTTGCTTTTGACCAAATAGACCCATAACCCATAGGGTTTAGTTTTAACGATCTGGATGTTGATCTTATTTTCCCCTGATCAAAGATGATCGAAGATAAGCGCTGCCAACTTGGTAACAAAACGGATTGATAAAAGAGGCACGTAACGAAAAGCTACATAGCCAAACAATCTCTAGGAATTTTAAGTTAAAACAAAATATCATATCCTAGAAAGAAAAACCAAAATTTTAAAACACGTCAAGATGTTTTAAGAAAAAATAAAAGTTTTTTTTAAAGCAAAAGCAACAATAGTGGTCCTAACATAATTAAAGTATTGTAAAAGGATAAGATTTTTTTAATACTATTCTGTAAACGGCAAAAGTGATTTATAAACATCCAAGTGTGACTCCTGTTACATCATTAGCCTAATTAACCCTTGGCTGATATTGACCAAATATACCCATAACCTATGGGGTTTAGTTTTAACCATCTAGATGTTGATCTTATTTTCCACCTATCAAAGATGATCGAAGAAAAACGTAGCCAATCTGGTATCAAAGTGGGTTTATACAAGAGCCCCATAGTCAAAAGTTACATAGCCAAACAATCTCTAAGAATCTTAAACAAAAGGTCAAATCCTAAAAAAATAAAAACAAAATTGTTTTGAAAACTAATCAAGGTTCTTAAAGAAAAAACAGAAGCAAGAAAAGTGATGCTAAAATAATAAAGTCTCTTAAAAAGACAAAAATGCATATTCAATACCAGTTTTGTAAATGGTAAGAGTGGTTTATAAACATCTGATTGTAACTCCATTTACGTCCTTAAGCCTTACTGAAATCTTGCCTGATATTAATCAAATAAACCCATAACTCACAGGGTTTAGTTTTAGTGATTTCAACGCTAATCTTATTTTTCACCAATTAAAGACGATCGAAGAAATGCGTCACCAACCTATTATCAGATTGATCTGATAAAAGAACCACGTAGCCAAACAATCTCTAGAAATCTTAAAGTTAAAAAAAAAGGTTACATCCTAGAAAAAAAAATTTTAAAACATGTTAAGGTTTTTTTTAGAAAAAAACAAAAGCTTTTAAAAGGAGAACAACAAAAATGATCCAAAAGCAATAAAAGTGGTAAAAAGATGAAAGACCTCTTCAATACTATTCTTGTAAACTGTAAGAGTGGTTTATAAACATTCGATTGTGACTCCGTTTACATCCTTATCTGTTCGGCCAAGTAGCTTATTTGCTAGTACAAGGGCCAATGAAAAAGCACTATCCAAAACTAAGGGTCATGTAATTATTTCACCCCTCCCCTCTCACAATGAATGCCATTTTTTCTCCTCATTAATTATCCCTCCCATCATCAAGCATGTGTGTTTCTCTTAATTTTAATTGATAAATGCTCCCTTCTTCCTCCCCATTTGCTTGTATGTTGTCAATATGCCATGACATTTTGTAGATCTTTCCCCCGGTTAAATAATTTTGGGTAAGAGATCATTTAGTGGCGGGGTTTCTCTCACCAAGGGGAGAGGGGATGGTAGATTTGTCAATAAAGACAAGAGATGGGAGACTGGAAAAGTGTTATCAAAAAGAGAAAGGGTGGGTGTTGGCATAGTTCTTGCTCCACTGTTCGAAGAAACTTTTTCAATTAGTATATACTCAAGGGTTGAGGTTTCCTATCTAGCTGTGTAAATTCTATACTAGTGTAGGGTCCAATGAGAGGGTAGGCACATGTATCCAAGAAGAGGGGTAGGGGGTCATTTCACAACCCATATAAGAAGACATATGGGCATAACCATTCAAAAATTCATTTGCACATAACTAATAAATAATTTCACGTTTTACCAACAAAAAAATTAACATCATTCATTTCTTATAGATCTCTATATAGCATATATCTTGATTCTTAAAAGTTATAATCAGTTTATAACTCAATGGTTAAATATATACATAAATAAGGGTCCAGAAAATTATATCCGACTGCATGGATAGAGCAGGCCACACAATCGTATAGACTCAGTTGGAGCTTCCCTTTAATTTAAGTTTTAAGCATTAAAAGAAGTTTCATATTTATTAAAATATGTTCCTAATTTATAATTTAATAGGTAGCCTTTTTTTTATTTTAAACTCTAACTCCGAATACACCCTCTATGAAAAGCAACCATAGTGGTAAAAAATTCTACCAGAAAACACTACCTTAGTCTATTGCAAAGGATTAAAGATAGATAACTAATAAGGAATCCTGCTCTGATACCATAATAATCCAACTTAGAAATTAATGTAAGATATTTTATGGGCTAAATTAATTATAAGGTTAGTTGGTTCTGTGGGAGTCTGGTTACAGGTAGACCGATTTAAGTATGATTAGAAATGGACCAAACTGGTCTACTGTGGGACTGGTCCAGGGTTGGGGTGGTATTATAAATACCAAAGGTTAGGGTCCCCACAGTCACGATGCTAATTTCTTCTCCTATTTTCATACGCAGAGAGAAAGTTAAGGGATCCCAACAGGCTGTAGAAGACTCTGATCCAAGCATTCAAAGAGAAAGAAATGGTCGAAAATCAATCTACCACAAGAGGTATGTGTCTTATCATCACTTTTCAATACTCATTATATTCTAGTAATCTATGTGGTGTGTTTGTTAGGGTTCATGGAAAATCCCATGGAAAAAACCTAAAAGAGATCTAAAAAATCTTATAGTGGTATCAGAGCCACCTATACAAGCCTAGGATCGATGTGAAAGCATTTTAAAAATTTTATGTTTAATTGGATTGGAAAAGGGAGAGATTTTTCTCTCAAATTTTTTGTACGAACCTGTCTAGGGTTTGGACCCTTGAAATTTTTTTTTTTCGGACTGTTAAAAAGTAAAATAAATTCTATATGATTATAAGTCTCAAAGAGATCGAGCCGGCGACATAAGGTTGGTCACCAGAGGTGGCCGGATGAGCCCTCACCCGCCTCCTGAAAAAGCACGTGACATTCACGCGTCGATGGCTATTAAAAAAATAAGAAAAAGAAAAGAGGAAGGGCTGACATCATCGGGTTAACTCGGCTAACCCGAAAACCCTAACAAGTTAACCCAGAGTCAACCCGGGACTGGGCTGATCTAGAACCAAGCCCGAATCCAAGGATTAGGCCCAATCCAAGCCCGAACACAGATTGACCCAAGACTAGATCGCCCAGGTGCACACATGTGGGTCAGTACGTGTGACCCTGATACCTTTCAATGGTGTTGACCTAACCTGAATTGAAACCTGACCCATGGACCCAATTTTGTGACCTGAGAATCCAACCCAACAACCTGGGAATTGGACCCAGAAACCCGGATGGGTGGGTTGGTTGGGCCGGTTGTTGAATCGATAGCCAGTTCACGGTTTAGACCTTGGTTCGGTTTAAGACTGGACCATTTTGGTTCGGACTGGACCATTTTGGTTCGGTCTGGACCAAAGTATTTTAAAAAAAGGGTTTGAATAGTGGGTTTGATCTGCCCATAATCGAATCAGCCAGACCGAACCAAGCCAGGATGAAACTCCCAGAACCGGTTCAGGTTTATAAAAGGTATGTGCCGACTTCGATCAACGATTGTGGGCGCTAGGAGCGTCCAATTTTGCCTCGGTTTTTTACGTTGTATTCATATTTTTGTGCTCTACAGTTTGGTACATAGTTTGACACAGTTTGATGATTTAAAAATTTTGTTTTTGACTAAAAGGTGCCCCAAATTAATCTGATTTGTAGTTTTTCTACTTGTTTGCCAATTATTTTTGTACCTGATATTTGTAAAATGTTATATGTGCATGAGGTTTTGTTTATTGACCACATGGTGCTGCAAAGTAAGATTTGAAGAAATCATTATAGAATTAGGTCGATCCCACCAAGGTGGTATACTTAGTTTCATCATGATATCTTCAAATTCAAAGTTTCATGTATTTATAAATGCTTGTGTAAGGGCGATGTACACCCAAATATGACATTGTCAAGTATTATTCAAATTAAGGTCTGTGGGTGTCATGTAAAAATTAGATGAAATCCACCAAAGTGGTACACTCAGTTCCAACATGGTGTTCTCAAACCCTAAATTTATGCATTTACATATACAATAAAAGATACATTATTTATTACATTATTCTCTATGGTGTGAAAAGCAGCTAAAAAAGATAGTGTTAACCCAAATGTGGCATTGTCAAAGTTTAAAGGTATATTCATGCACATAAGTTGAAAGAGTTTTGATTTTAGGAGGTCTCATTAACCTAAAGATAGTGGGATTTTTGAGAGTCATCATTCTTTTGCAGTCACTGCACATAAATTGAGAAGACCACTATATGTTTATCCCAAAGGAGAATGAGTAGTTGGTTAACTCTTGAAAAAAATATATTTATTTGCATGAATGGTTGATATGATTAGTGCAAGTAAATGATGTGTATATCAAACTTTTGTTGGTTGATATGTGTGTGAACTCATGCTTTGATGTTTTCATCTAAGTATGGCTATCCCAAAGATGATTTTGATGTCTATTTTTTTTTTATTTGGGACAAAGTAGAATTAAATATAATTGCATGTGTTTGTATAAGTTTTGCATGGTTTTTCTATTACTTGATATTTTTTCTTGAACTCATATGGTGATGATGGTTTGTATCTCCCAAGATGTCCATCCCTGTGACTATTCTAGGTGGTTTAATAGTTACTATTCTTTTCCTGTCTAGGATGAGTTTTAAAAGGTGGTATGAACAGTTAAAAGCAAGTCTAAGTTTAATTGACTTAGATATGATGCTTAAAGAGGATAAACCTACTGCCATCACTGATATTAGTACCCCTGAAGAGAAGAAGGAAATGGCAAAGTAGATAGTAGCAAATAAAAAGTTTATGCTGCTCAAGAGGCAGGTCATTCCTGAAACCATGCATGATGATGTTTAAGCTAAGGAGACGACCAAAGAATATTTAAAAGAGATCAAAGAAAAGTTTAAGCTTTCTGACAGAGGACAGAGAAGCACTTTGATGAACAAACTTACTAATGAAAGTTTGACAATAATGGAAGTGTCAGAGATCATTTCATGGAGCTTGCTGCTGCTACTAGAAAGATTAAAGGCATGGGAATTAACGTTGATGATGAGTTTGTGATCTATTGTGCGTTATCCTCGTTACCTGAAGAGTATTACTAGATACAAGTGGCGTATAATACTTAGGAAGAAGAATGGGATATGAACAAATTAATCTCTGTTTGCACTAAAGAATAAATGAGCCTGAAGAAAAGATTTGAAAGTGTCAATGTCACTAGTCATCATTCCAGAGAAGATAAGGATAAATGAAAGGTTGGGGTAGGACCTTATAGAAAAGATAGACACTCCTTTAAGAAAGAAAAACCTTATGATAGGGAAATGAGTGATGTTTAATGTTTCTGGTGCCATAAGAAGGGGTATATGAAGAGAGAGTGTCACACCCCAATTCTGCATCATTCAGAACGGTGTGATGAACCATTAATAAGCCAACGGTTCAACCAGGATCTCTAATATACCATATCCATTAAAAATAAAATCATGCACATCCACAACCATAATCAGAATAAATACACAATAGCAGAAGTCTCTTAGTAAATGAACTGAGAACTCTAACTGTAATAATCATAATTAAAATATCAAGTTATTGTTGTATCAACTGAGACATAAATAAAAAAAATATCAATTACATCCCTTTATAAATTAAAATAAAATCCTAATAGAATACGCATGAGTTGCACTCGCATGAGGGGTCATGCGTATCTACTAAGTCTTCGGCTTCCATTTCAGTAACACGTGCATACACCGGAGCACTCATATAATCTTCAACTGCAGTACCTGCATCATCAACTAAAAATATTCGACGTCGAAAGGGTGAGCACACATCATGGCTCAGTGAGCAAACAAAACAATGCAACAAACATATGCATGCATTCAATTCATATCTTTGGTCTGGTAAATAAGTTTGCAATGTGCTATAGAAAGGATAGGTGGCCAAAGGTCACGTTTATTGACGTTGCACCTCTATACACGAGTGTGTGAAGCCGCCCAAAGGTAACGTTCATTGTCGTTCTACATGCACCCACCATGGACAATGACACGCAAAGGTCACGTTTATTGATGTACCTGTTGCCCATACCAACACGTAAGCCCCTGCTACCGAGGGCTCGTAAACTGGGCTCGCAACTAAACAATCCTAATGCCAATCAGTGTATCCAAGGCCTCATCCCAGCATCCCTCAATACGTCCATAGAGATAGGGCTAAGGCCCCCCGGTAGAGTCAGAGACTACACGGTCCGAGACCACCTCCCCTCATACCCTCCGACGTAATAGTTCTGCTAAGATAATGGCGATACGACGATGTCAATGGACAAGACTTGAGTTAGAGATAGAGCTAAAGTGCTGAGGCCCCGCCTATGACACCTCCCCCTGATACTCGCTCGCATCAAGCACACCAACCACACACATACATTCACATGTCTATTCCTATCATCATCATCATCATCATCACGTTATAAACGATAATTTAAATATGCATGAACAGTAATAATAGAAATATTGGATGACATGTTGAATGCACATAACAAGCATACATGCATAGAATCAATCATGGCATTGGACTCAAGAATAAAATAGTTTATTATTAATCAATTAGTTTAGGTCTTGTTCCCTCATCTTTGCTTGATCGTAGGTCCTCTTTCAAGCTTTAATAATCAACTAAATATCAATATTATATCACTAGAAGACCTAATTAAGTCTATAGAATTTAATTAGAATTAATTTTGATTTTAAAAGCATGTTGTTAACTGGGGGTCGATGCCAGGGTCAGAGGTTCCATCGACCCTGGGTGCGACCACCCATAGTCTGGACTTCCCGAACACTGGGGGTCGATTGTTAGGGTCTGGTAGGGTCGATTGGCCATCAACCCCCGTGCGACCCCCAGTGGGTTTAGTCAAATTTTCACCCTACAGTCCATTCCTTTGTGTTTGGGGTCCTATGGCTTGCTTCTACAATCCATTTCACACATGTTCTATGGTCTAGAACCGTAGTTCATTCACCTATATGGTTTTTATGATTTTTTCCATGGTTTTTCATGAAAACCTAACCATGGATGGATAATTTGGGTTTCTCCTAGATCATTCCCTCTTCACTATCTATTCTAAGGTCTGTAGAATTACATGAAGATAGTATCCATACCTAAGAATTAGGCTGGTTCCTCTGAAGCCTTCTCTTTGATCTTCTTCTCCACTTTTCTTCTCTTCTCTTTCTTTCAATCCAATTAGGGTTCTAAAATGAGTAAAAGAGGCTTAGGGAAATCCTATTTATAGAGTAGAAACTCCCAAAATAAGTTCCATTGAGATTAGGAAAGAATCCCATTGAAATTAGGAAAGTTCTTAATTCACGGTTTCTGTCGACAGACTGGGGGTCGATGAGGGGGTCGGAGATCCCGTCGACCCCTGGTTCTAAAATGTTCGACCCCCGGTTAAAAACTCAGGGTCTGACTTTCTATCTTGGGGGGTCCGACCCTGCCTAGCTGGGTGTGCGACCCTTACCCTATTTTTAGTGTTTTTAGGTCAGTTTAATACCTGGGATCGCGATCTCCCTCACGTACTTGATCCATTTGGCTCGACCATGATGGGTAGAACTAGTTCAAGGTGGTAAGGCCGGGTTAGTTTGATACGGGTCTTACAACTCCCCCTACTTATAAAAATTTTGTCATCAAAATTGTACATACCTTCCGAGTCAAATAAATGAGGGTATTGCTTTCGCATAGTATTCTCTTCTTCCCATGTAATTTCCTCCATATCTCTACTTCTCCAGATGACCTTAACATAATAGATATCACGGTTGCGTAATCGTTGAACCTTTCGACTGGTGATTTCAGTTGGTGTTACCTCAAATGTCAAATCAGGTAAATCTACTGTCAGAACGTGCGTTGGATCCTTAACATACTTCTTTAATAAGGAAATATGAAATATGTCATGCACACTTGACATAGATGGTGGTAGTGCTAACTGGTACGCCATTTCCCACGCTTGGCTATAATCTCATATGACCCGACATATCTTGGACTTAGTTTCCCTTTCTGTCCAAACCGTTTCAATCCTCGCATAGACGATACTTTTAAGAATATTTTATCACCCACGACGAATTCAAGGTCTCAGCGTCGGGTATCTGCATATTGTTTCTGACGATTCTAAGTTGTTCTCACTCTTTCCTTGATAATGTCGACCACTCGACAAGTCTCTTCAACAAATTCTGGTCCAGCAATACTACGTTCCCCAACTTCATTCCAAAACAAAGGAGTTCGACACTTTCGGCCATACAGTGCTTCATAGGGTGACATCTGTATAGTAGCCTGATAGCTATTGTTATAAGCGAACTCAATCAATTGTAACTTTTCATCCCATGATCCTTTAAAATCAATCACACATGCTCGAAGCATATCTTCTAGAATCTGAATTGTACGCTCTGACTGTTCGTCTGTCTGCGGATGGAATGCGGTACTAAACTTCAATGTTGTACCCATAGCCTTTTGTAATCCTTCCCAAAACTTTGAAGTAAGTCGTGGATCTCTATCGGACACAATGCTTTCAGGTACACCGTGTAATCGCACATTGTTCTCCACATACAGCTTAGCTAACTTCTCCAGTGTATACTGAGGTCGTATAGGTATAAAGCGAGCTGTTTTAGTCAGGTGGTCTACAATCACCCAAACTGCGTCAACTACTCGAGGAGTCAATGGTAATCCTGTGACGAAGTCCATAGTGATGCAGTCCCATTTCCATGCTGGTTCCGATAACGGCTGTAACAGTCTTGCCGGTCTTTGTCGTTCAGCCTTTACTTTCTGACAATTTAGGCATTGAGACACGAACTTAGCTACATCTGCTTTCATTCCTCTCCACCAATATAATTTCTTTAGGTCATGATATATTTTTATACTTCCAGGATGTATCGAATAGAAGGTGATATGGGCTTCTTTCATCAATCGGTGTCTAATGTCCAAGCTTTCTGTTTTGGGTACACATATTCTTCCTTTGTATTTCAGTACCTTTTTTTCGTCCAAGGTGAACTCAGGGTTAGTCCTACCTTTTTCGATGTCCTCTTGTACTGTTCTTAGATAAGGGTCTGATTTGATAGCTGTCTTTACTTCATCAACTATATCCGGTGTAATCTTCAATGCGACGAACATATTTGAAAATCGATGAATAAACCCTTGGTTGACTGATCCATCTGGTGCATCTATCACAAACTGCTCATTATCGTGCTTGAATACCTTTCTGGTAGTACACATTGCGGCAGTTGTGCTAACCTCCCCCTGGGATTTTATCATTGCTTTTCGACTCAACGCATCGGCTACTACATTAGCTTTCCCTGGATGATACTGGATATCACAATCATAATCTTTCAATAGTTCCAGCCATCTTCTTTGTCTCATATTCAGCTCCTTCTGATTAAATAGATAACTTCTCCCCGTACAGATAATGTCTCCATATTTTGACAGTATGTACTACTGCCGCTAGTTCCAAATCATGTGTAGGATAGTTCTTCTCATGTGTCTTCAGTTGTCTTGAGGAATAAGCAATTACTTGTTCTCCTTGCGTAAGTACACATCCTAATCCCAGTCCTGTCGCATCGGTATACAAGATAAATGGTTGTCCTGGAATCTGGATGGTCAAGATTGGAGCTGATATCAATCTAGCCTTCAAGGTTTGGAAACTCTTCTCGCATTTATCCGTCCAAACATACTTCTCGCCCTTCTTAGTCAAACTGGTAAGAGGTACGACAATACAGGAATAGTCTTCCACAAATCATCGATAATACCCAGCTAAACCCATGAAACTTCTAATTTCTGCAACGCTCTTCGGTGCTTTCCACTTTACGATTGCCTCGATCTTGCTGGGATCCACTTTAATTCCTTCAGCGGATACTACATGGCCTAGAAATGTAACTTCCTTTAGCCAAAACTCACACTTTGTAAATTTGGCGTAGAGCTTTTCCTTCCGTAGTCGCTGCAGAGCGGTGTTTAGATTCTTAACATGAGTTTCCTCGTCTTTGGAGTAGACCAATATATCATCAATGAATACAATAACCGACGTATCCAACATGTCGTGGAAAACCCGGTTCATAAGTTCCATAAAAGTTGCTGGTGCGTTTGTCAATCCAAAAGATATAACCAAGATTTCATAATGTCCATATCTGGTCCTGAATGCTGTCTTAGGAATATCACCGTCCTTAATCTTCAGCTGATGGTAGCCTAACCGAAGATCGATCTTGGAGAATACTTTGGCACCTTGTAACTGATCGAATAGGTCATCGATCCGAGGCAATGGATATCGATTCTTGATTGTCAGTTTATTCAGTTCTCGATAGTCTATACACAAGCGAACACTACCACAAGGGTTAGAGATAGAGCTAGAGTGCTGAGACCCCGCCTATGACACCTTCCCCTGATACTCGCTCGCATCAAGCACACCAACCACACACATACATCCACATGCCTATTCCTATCATCATCATCATCATCATGTTATAAACGATAATTTAAATATACATGAACAGCAATAATAGAAATATTGGATGACATGTTGAATGCACATAACAAGCATACACGTATAGAATCAATCATGGCATTGGACTCAAGAATAAAACAGTTTATTATTAACCAATTAGTTTAGGTCTTGTTCCTTCACCTTTGCTTGATCGTAGGTCCTCTTTCAAGCTTTAAGAATCAACTAAATATCAATATTATATCACTAGAAGACCTAATCAAGTCGATAGAATTTAATTAGAATTAATTCTGATTTTTAAAAGCATGTTGTTAGCGGGGGTCGATGCCGGGGTCGGAGGTTCCATCGACCACGGGTGCGACCACCCACGATCGGACTTCCGAACATTGGGGGTCGATTGTTAGGGTCTGGTAGGGTCGATTGGCCATCGACCCCCCATGCGACCCCTTGTGGGTTTAGTCAAATTTTCATCCTACAGTCCATTCTTTCGTGTTTAGGGTCCTATGACTTGCTTCTACAATCCATTCCACACATGTTCTATGGTCTAGAACCGTAGTTCATTCACCTATATGATTTTTATGATTTTCCCCATGGTTTTTCATGAAAACCTAACCATGGATGGATGATTTGGGTTTCTCCTAGATCATTCCATCTTCACTATCTATTCTAAGGTCTGTAGAATTACATGGAGATAGTATCCATACCTGAGAATTAGGTTGGTTCCTCTGAAGCCTTCTCTTTGATCTTCTTCTCCACTTTCATTCTCTTCTCTTTCTCTTCTCCTTCTCTTCTCTTTCTCTCAATCCAATTAGGGTTCTAAAAGGAGTGAAAGAGGCTTAGGGACGTCCTATTTATAGAGTAGAAACTCTCCAAATAAGTTCCATTGAGATTAGGAAAGAATCCCATTGAAATTAGGAAAGTTCCTAATTCACGATTTCTGTCGGTAGATTGGGGGTCGATGAGGGGGTCGGAGATCCCGTCGACCCCTGGTTCTAAAATGTTCAACCCCCGATTAAAAACTCAGGGTCTGACTTTCTATCTTGGGGGTCCGACCCCCTAGGCTGGGTGTGCGACCCTCCCCCTATTTTTAGTATTTTTGGGTCAGTTTAATACCTGGGATCGCGATCTCCCTCACGTACTTGATCCATTTGGCTCGACCATGATGGGTATATCTGGTTCAAGGTGGTAAGACCGGGTTAGTTTGATACGGGTCTTAAAGAGAGTGTAATGCAAGAGAAGCTTGGTTAGAGAAGAAGAAGAAGGAAACTGAGACACTAGAGAAAGATGACGACAAATGATGATGTCATTTAATACAGTTGAAGCCATAGTTCTAGTTTGTTTTTTTTATTATTACTAGTTGTCTTTATGTTGTTTTTGGATATTTGTTTATTGACTTACAATTC